>VZRO01000108.1:534450-645243 GCA_013397915.1 Daphoenositta chrysoptera | reverse complement strand
AAAAAAAAAAAAAGAAGGATCATGAAATGGGGAAAAATAAAGGAATTCCTGCGGGGAAAAGCTGTCAACCCTCTTGGTGTAAAAAATAAAAATCATTTGATGTGTAATTATTTAATATTAAAAGAAAGAGAGGAATTGCAAACCCCAGTGTGATAATGGGAGCCATATTGGTCAGGAGAGGTTGTGCAGGCAGAATTTCCTCTGTGGTAAATCCTCCAGCAAGAGAAAAATTCCAAATGATCCAATATCTCTGAATTCCATGGAATAATTTTTTTCCTTATTCCTGGAAAGGATTGTCCTGCCCAGGGCAGTGGCGGAGTCCCAATCCCTGGAGGGATTTAAAAGCCACATGGATGTGGCACTTGGGGACATGGATGAATGGTGGCCTTGGCAGTGCCAAGGGAACAGGAATCGAGAGTTTTCCTTGTTTGGAAATATCTGGAAAATTCGATGGTAAGAGCTAAAATCAGAGTCTAAGAGTTTTTAGCTGATTTATTAATAAAAGACAACTGGTGCTCACTTCGCAAAGCTGTGCAAGAGGCACTGAAAATAAACACACAAAAAAATCTTTTTTTATATAGGTATAAAATAGAAAAAACCCCTTATTTCTCTCTCAACATATGGAAAAATTATCCAGGGAAATCCAAGTTTGTCAATGCTGGTGTCTGAAAGGAAAGCAAAGGTGGCCACCACCTAAATACGTGCAAAGTTTAAACCTTCTCTGAAATTCCGTCTGCGCAAATCCGGAGGGCGTTCACTCTTTCTCTTCCATGCACGCAGCGAGAAAGGCTTTTCCCAGACTTTCCAGAAGCTGCCATTTATTAGATGGATTGAATCCCGATTCTTCCATTAGAACTGGGAAAATGAGGCAGGGTGGGACATAACATCTCATTTAACAGCACAATTTGAGGCTCAGCAGCCTCGGAAATTTGATTTAAAGCAAACCCACCCGGAACCACAGCAGGGTTTGAGCTCTGCCTTTGACAGGGTTCTTTATTAGTGCGATTATTTTAATATCCCCCTCCTTGACATTCCGATGGAATGGAGCTTTCCAGGGAAAATGAAGCTGAAGATGGTGGGAGGATGGCGTTTCTCAAGGAGAGGTTGTCACAGAAAAGCCTTTTGATGGGAAAGGAAGGCTCTGAGTACTGGACAGGTAAAAGTTTCAGGCAGAAGATCAGGTGAAAAACAGGATCCTAAATAGTTTGGGGAATTAAAGGAATTCCTTGGCCAAAGGTCAGACTTCTGCTGATAACTGAAATAAAACCATGGAATATTAGGAGGGAATATCTGTCCTTCACCCATGGAAGAGCTTCCAGTCAGAGCTGGGAGGTGGCTGATTTATGTGGACACCTCTGGAGCCCAGCAGACCTGGAAAGAAGATGGAAGTTGTTGTCCAAAGGGATTTAGTTAAGTATTCCGGTGCTATCCATCAGGAATCAATTTGTTCTGTAGAATCCTTCCTTTTTCCAAAGATTTCCCTCTGCCATGTCAGCTCCCAGATATCGTTCTCCCAGATTAAGTAAGTGCCACTGCAGTTCTTTGATCCACCTTTTCAACTTCTCAATTTTCCATTTCCGAGAGTTCTTCTCCCATTTTTTTGTCTTGTCAGGTTTCCTTATTCTCCTGAAGAGTCAGAAATTATCCAGATTTCCGTTCCTGGCTATTTTTGCAGCCTGATATGATCATACCCCAGGTGGTTCTTTCTGACAAATACAACCTGAATTAAAAATGAAGATCACATCTCTTGGTCACTTTGAAAACCAGAATTCCTGGGAGTTTTCCCAGCCATCTGACAACACTTGGAAATCCTCTGGATTCCCTGGGAATGGAGATAAGCAGGAGGAAGGGAAGTGCTCCAGCAGGACCCAGCCATGTGTTGCTCGTGGATTTCCAGGAGACCACAGAGGGATATCAGGTCCCATTCTCCATGGGATGAAATAATCCCAAGGAGGGAGTCCTTCCATGATTCTCCAGCAAAAATAAGGAAAATAAAGGAACAGTTTTCAGTTTCGGGTGGTGACAGTGTCACTGCTGGGAGCCAAAACACCAAGGACAACTTTTTAAGGCTGTTTTCAAATATTTTTCCGGTGTTGTCCAATATTTGTGGATTTCTTTCTTCGTGATACAGCGCTAGGGTGAGGAGCTGAGATGATCTTGCTGGAACAAATCCCAGTTAGCAAATCCAGCTGCAGGAAAACACCTCAGGAACCCAGCATTTTCTGCTGGCATAAATTGATCCTGAAAATCCATCAACTTTTCCTCTAACACCTTCTGGACCTCCCAGATATTTTGATTTCCAAGTGACAAAACTCAAAGTCTTAGGGACAGCAGCTCTTCAGGTATAACAGCTGATTATTAGAAATTCCCTATTGGAATTTGAGATGGGATATTGGGAAGAAATTAATTACTGTGAGGGTGGTGAGGAATGGGTTTCCCAGAGAAGCTGTGGCTGCCCCTGGATCCTAGGAAGTGTCCAAGGCCAGGTTGGACGGGGCTTGGAGCAACCTGGGATAGTGGGAAGTATCCAAGGGGATTGGACCAGGTGATGTTTAAGGTCCCTTCCAACCAAACCATTCTGGGGTTCTCTGATTCAGTGATCTCCACTGGGATCATCTTTTCCTTGGAACCTGCAGGAATTCCTCTTCTTCATTACAAGAAAAGCACAGCGAGGCAGAGATTTCTTTATTCCCAAGGATATCCAGTCCAAAAGATCCAGAACTCCAGGACTGAACCATCCAATCTATAAAACTCCTCACCGACTTTTCGCTGTTTCCTGATTCTCAGAAAATCTGACATTTGCTGACAATAAAACCTCATCGGGAAAAGTATTTTGGGCAAAATAGGAAGCTCCCAATCCTGTGAGTCACTTGGGAATGTGTGGAGCTGGATATTTCAATCCTGGGATCTTTAGGTTTGCCATGCTACGCCCTGTCTGAAGGCCTGGAAACTCTGGGAATGCTCCAGGAAAGCTCCAGGAAAGGCCATTGTTGGGCTTGGCAGAGATCCAGGGTCTATAATCATTGTTGAGGGGCCCAGCAAGGAGCAATGTCCCATTGGGAAAGACCTTCCATGGACATGGGAGATCGGATGGGATCAGATGCCACCAAGACTGGTTAATGAACCCTCAAAATTAATTAATAATTAATTATTATAATGAAATGTTATTTTTTAAATTACTTGAGCACCAAGGAACTGTCCTGCAGCCCACCAAGGATTTTGGGAGTGCTTGGCTTTACTTTTCTAAACACTTTCTCAGGTGAAACTTCCTTTTTGTTTTTCCTGAGGGAATAGAAGTGGGGGACACAAGAATAGATCCAATAGGAAGTTTCCAGAGGCCTATGGAGTGTTTCTTATAGGATTGACCTTCAAATATCACCTTTTCCCACTTTTATTTAAACCTTTTTTTGAAATACTCTAATTTTTCCCATTTTTCCTACAAATTCTAGTAATTTTGGATGTACATGGAGGGGGAAATGCCAAGTTGTCATTCCAGGCTCCTTTGAGAATCAACTCAGAAGATTAAATAACTCCTCAAAGAAGATCTGAAGGACACATTGGAAATTTCTCCCAAAATCAACGTTAGGATCCACGGGATGCATTTTAGGATGAAGATTCTCTTACCTTTGGATATCTGGATTAAGCCACAAGAATTCAAAACAATTTTAGAGGAAAATTGGGCCATATTAGAATGCAGCTTCCTGATTCCCACCTGGAAAACACACCTGAAAGTCCCTTCCTCAGCCTTCACAAAGAAGTTTCTGTCTGCTGCAGCTCTCAATACCATTATTGGCATAAAAAATATAGCCAGCTGATGTCAGAATGAATAATTTCAGCAATTTTAGCATTGATATCCCAGTGGGAAATATCTCACTGGAGACAACATAGGAGTGATAGTGCCAAGATCCAGGGAATTTTAATCTGAGCTGGAGAAAAGGGAAGGAAAAGAAGTGTCAGGATGAGGAATCCATGAAACCAGGTAATTAAGATAAGGCAGATGATGTCCATGCACAGAAGCAGTTCAATAAATATATTTATTTGAAAATTTTTAATCATCATCCCAGAAAATTGGCTTTTTCAGGAGGGTTTTGAAGGAAGTTTGGGAGGAGCAGCCACACTATCCTGAACAGAAGCCAGCAAAAACAGCTCTGCCAAAGTCATTTTTCAGTGGCAAAGTGGAGTTTTCACCTAAATTATCTCCACCACAAAAAAGTGTCTGCTTTCTGTGGAATATTTTGACATTTCATTGAAAACTTCAACACAGGAAAAATGAAACGTTTCCAGCTGGGAAATTGTGTCCTGCAGCATCACCAGAGTCCTCTGATGGATTGATTTGGGGTAAACTGCCTGGATTCACTTCCTTTTAGGGGCTCCCATGGCAGACGACATCTCCCAGGATGCAGATGGCCATGAATTCCCACAGAAGTAAGGATTATCCTGCTTATTTATAATGGACAACAACAGAACCTCTCGCTACCTGTGGTGATTTTTAAATTTTATTTTATTTTATTTTATTTTATTTTATTTTATTTTATTTTATTTTATTTTATTTTATAGGGTTAATCCCTCTTGGGGCACAGTTTGCCAGAGAATCTGTGGCTGCCCCATCCCTGGAAGTGTCCAAGGCCAGGTTGGACAGGCCTTGGAGCAGCCTGGGACAGTAGAAGGTGTCCCTGCCCATGGCAGGGGGTGACCTTTAAGATCCCTTCCAACCCAAATCATTCCAGGATGGATTTTATGATTTTATATCAAGATCCAGCAGTGGAGTTTCAGGACTTTTGGGATTCTTCCGTTGCTCTGAGCTGTTGTGTCCCTTGGAGTCACTTCCCTTCTCTTTCTCCCTGTGGTGTCTGTCCAGGTGACAAAATCCAGGGAAAAGGGGCTCTCCCTTTGTGCTTCTTCCGTGTCACTCATGTTTGGACCCCCATAATTAATTACCAGCTCCTCTTGCTGGAGCCAAAGGAATTTCCTTGCATTTTAAGTGGGTTTAAAAGGGGAAAGTTAAAACTGGGACACTGAAATTCCAACAAAGGGATGCAGAGCCAAAACATCTGGGCCAAATCTGTGTTTTGATGAGGAGACTGTGGGATTTCTGGACTGGCCTAGCTGATGCCAAAGACAAATGTGAACATCCGTCACCCCATGAAATCACAGAGCCCTAAAATGGGTTGGGTTGAAGGGAGCCTAAAGTTCATCCCATTCCATGACCAGGGATGCCTCCCACTTTCCCAGGTTGCTCCAAGCCACTCCAACCTGGCCTTGACCTCACTATAGACTTTGGGGTTTTTTGCCCACTATTCCCTCAGATATTTTCCCCCTTTCTTGTCCAGAAAAGAGGTGATTCCATTAATTCCATGGATGGGATGGGGCAGCAGACACCCATGGGTGGGTGAGAGCCCCGGTGTTCATGTCCAGGGAGGGACACTGATGCCTTAGCTTTTAACTCGTATATTTTTCTAATCCTGCACTGCCAGGTGTGTAACTCTGAAGTTTCTTGTAGCCTGCTCACTTCTGTTCTCTGGACATAACAAAGCCTCTCTGGGCCTGCTCTCCAAGGACACCCAGGCTGTGCTGGGCCCGAAAATGTGTAAACCAACATCTTGGAAGGGGGGTGAGCTGAGGGGAAATTACATCATTAACTGAAGTTTTAATTGGTGAATTTATGCTGATATGCAAATGAACAAAACCTATAAAGGTGTGGGGAACTCGTGACTCGGGGTCCATCTCGGGGTCCATTTTTGGATGCAGCCTTTGGCTCCCAGGGTGCACCTTTGAAGGCCTTTCCAATAAATACTGACCTTTATTCCCTTATTCCTGTCCAGTCTCTGTTTCTAGGGAGCCTCTCAAGGCATCAACATGGAGGGACGGGGTCTCGCTGCCGTTGCTAAAAGAGGCCTGAAATAAAAGCAGTGAACTCCTGCTCCAACCTCCAGCTGTGTAAACTCCGACTGCAGCCTCGTGTGGCCACTTACTTATGGAAAAGGAGACAGGAATGGCTTGGCTCCGAGGGATTTGCCCATCAAACTCTTTCACACCGCTGGGCAAACAAAACTCTTTGAATGAGAAAAAAAAAAAGAGGGGGAGAAAAAAAAAAAAGCGATTTTCTGCTTCCAAGCTCTAATAAATTGAAGCCCTGCACCTCTCATGGCCTTGGAATGATTACATGAATTTTTTTTGCTACATAATCATCAATAAATCAAGCATAGCCCATTAAACAATAGATGCCTCCAAGGCCTCTCTTCAAATGTGCTTTTGATAAGAGGCAGAGAATTTTTTTCTGGGCTTGTAACGTTTTTCTTTCCTCTGTTTGTTTTTTCTAAGGGTCAAATAATGCTGTTAAAAGAGCAGTTAATATATAGATGTATTTTTCCATATTCCCGGCATGGTGTTTGACTTCGGGAGATTTATGGAATATCTTTTCCCAGTTCAACAATCGTGTGTTTTGTTGTACTAAAGAGGTATTTTAACAGGAGTGGGGATTCTTAATAAGTTCACTGCTGTCTGCTTTCCAAAACAGGCCTTGGCCAAGACAGGGAACAGTGAAAACATAGGAATCTATGTATATATATAAAAAATACATCTATTTATACATATATTTATATAGAAAACACACTCTTGTGGGTATCACTGGTTTATTTTTCACATCATGAACTCCTAAAGGTTGGGATGTCCCGTCCAGAAGCCACTGGTCACCTTTTGGATGAGGCAGGACACACATTACAGGGAAAGAAGGAAAGGTTAAGTGGCCTAGGCCACTTTTTGGGATGGAGTTCCAATGGTTTGGGATGGAGCTTTGCCAAGAGGGGATGACCTGACCTGATCCATCCAAATACCCCTCAGATGTCAGATGTCTCCTCTGAAGGTGCAGCTTCGGCCAAGAAAGGATCCCACAGACTCCTCCATCCCTCAAATCCGACCTTTCTCACCATCAGATTAAAGTGGCAACCCTGATTTGTGAGAGAGATGCAGGAACTGCTTGGTGTCGCTGTAAAATCCCAGGATGGTTTGGAATGGAAGGGACCTTAAGGATAATCCCATTCCATGGACAGGGGCACCTCCCACTATCTCAGGGTGCTCTGATGCCATGATGGTTTTTTTGCCTTTTCTTTTATATCCTTTTTATATACCTTTTTATATAGCTTCATGTGTCCCCAGTGCTTTTAGCACGCATACTTGTAATTCTTTAAGTCTGATTGATACCTTGAGAGGCTACCTAGAAACAGAGACTGGACAGGAATAAGGGAATAAAGGTTGGTATTGATTCAAAAGGCCTTCAAAGGTGCACNAGTTACACACCAGGCAATGCAGGAATTGAAAAATATAAGAGTTAAAACCTAAGGCATCATTATTACTCAGCTTAGACCTAATATTCCATTAAGCCAGGAGACCAAACATCCTGAAGGCCTTGCAGGTGAAGGCCAGAAAGCCCCGTGCTATCCTGAGAAACCAAGGGCCTCTCCAGAACACGTTCTGTAAACTGAGACAGGCCCAGCCAGGGGAAGGTTCCTGGGGCGGGGGTTCCCTGGAGCCTCTCCCTGGGGAATCTTTGCTGGATGTGCTCATTTGTGAGGCCCAGGATGTGATCCCGAGTGCCTGTGGGTGTGCATTCCGTGTGCTCTGGGGCATTGCCCCTGGCTGTGCTGCACCTGAGGGGCCTGCAATAAATACCCAGGGAAAAGACCCTTTCCTTTTAACTGTGTCTGGCTTTTAATTTTAAGGCCAGTGAAAGGCAACAGCTCCAAGCCCCATCCAGCCTGGCCTTGGACACTTCCAGGGGTTCAGGAGCAGCCACAGCTTCTCTGGGCACCCTGTGCCAGGGCCTCACCATCCTCACAGAGAATTATTTCCTCTCCTGACCCATTTCACAAAGGCTGGGCCTGTTGTCCCAGGGAATCTCAGCAGGATTGTACCTTCCAGGGGGAATTTTCTCCTTCAGAAGAGCCACTTGGTCACAGCAGAGCAATACAAACCATCCCTTTCCACTTGACCCTTCCGAGACTGTGGGGATGGGGGGGGCTTTCCATGGAGGTGCAGCCTAAAAAGCAGTGGAATATGCTCCCAATAATGGGAAAACTCCTTATCCCAGGCAGCAGAGCAGGACACGGTGCTAGTTCAGCACACAGAAGTTGGAGCTCTGTCTTTTGAAGAACAATTAGGAGTTTTCTCCTGCCCAAGGGGATAAATAACTTGGGAAAAGTATCCTGTAAGGAAAAGTCTTGCCCTTCAGGACCAGATTTAGGATATTCAGTGTTGCCTGGAAGAGCTGTTAAACCCTCAGTCTAGAAATCATCCCTCAGCTTTTTTACCATGCGCTTTTCCCTCCTCAGAGCTGTCAGACGGGACACAAAGGTCGACTTTCCTATTTTTAAAAGCTTTATTTTGGATGATATTCATGAATTTCAGTTGTCGAGGGCAAGCCCTGGCTTTCCCAGCCAAAAGAAGCAGCTGCGGTGCTGTTTGCCTGGAACACAATCTGCTTCTGGAGAGAACTCCCAGGTGGTTCAAGAGCAAATGAGTGTCAGGAGATCACATCTTGTCCTTTCTCGGGGTTTTATTTGTTTTCCTCTCCAACTCTTCCTCCCTCCGGGCTCCTCTTGCTCTTTGGATGATGCTGTGCCCTCGTGTCCTGCGAGTGCAGGGTCGGAGCTGGGCTGGGCCACAGAATTTAAACCTGCAGATTTCTGTGTGGGTTTATAAGAAAGAAATGTTCCAGCACTCACTTTTCTCCAAAGTTGAAAGGGAATTCCAGGTTTCTTCTGATGCAGAGTGGAAAAGGGAGAAGGATGTCCATGATAAAACATCCTCCACTCTGCCAATCAAAAGCTTCACTGCTCCTGCCACCACTTCTTTCAGATTAAGACACCATTTTGAGTTCTAAATGGAAATTTCACTCAAAAATGAGCTTTGAATCTGATTTTTAGGTAATTAATAGGGAAAATTCTCCTTCTGCAGATGCCAACAGCAGGAATGGGACAGAGAGATTGTGATTTTAGCTTAGAATTTTTTCTCCTGCCAAGCGCAGCACAGAAAGCCCAGCCTGAGGTCACCTTTCAGGTGTTCTCAGGCCTCTAAACCGAAATGTTCCTTCACAGACACTTTGATTTTAATTTGTTCTCCATGAAAAAACAAACGGAGGGAGCAGTAAGTGAGGTGGGACTGGAGAAAGACCATCAGCCTTCAGCAGGAATTCGCTGCTGGGGATCCTGGGGCAGTGAGGAAACGCAGAGTAAAAATTCCTCATATATAAATTGTGACAACTCGAGGCGCAGCAGTGCCTGTTGGTTAAATTAAAATTAATTTCTTTTCACTTTCTTCCTGCCTATTGCAACCCGTGTTATTAAGAGACCTAAAATAATTGCTGGCTTTGAGGCACAAGTAGAAAATAGTTAATTCAAATACAGCTGGGTGAGTTTTACAAATAGGATTCCATTAATTTGAGCAGGTATCCAAACCCCCATCTTTTGTCTGTGGGATTTTTTTTTTCTAGATCTTGAAAACCTGTGATCAAGAGATGACTTCATTTTTTCCAGAAAAAGGGAAAGAACAGGAAAGGAGGAAAAAAGAACAGAAGAAAAAGAAATGAAGTTTTCATCAGGTTCAGCTCCAAGTGCTGCTCGGGTTCAGGTTTAGTTCAAAAGTGGATGTCTAGGTCTTGTTTTTCCTGACACACTTCCCTCATCCCAATCCAAACTGCTCTGAATTCGTCAGCAGGGAGCCTGAGGAAGAAATGGCTCTGTTTGAGTTGAATCAGAGCAGCGGCTCTGCCGCCTGCCAGAAATCCTGACCTTTCCCAGTCTGAGGCAAATTGTCCTGAGTCTGTCCCATTTTCCCAAAAAGCTCCACTGGCACTTCTGCTTTTGACCTTCTCCATGAAAAATCAGCTTAGGTGAGTTCACAGGTGTTTCTTAACACTTTCCATCCCAATATTTTCCCCGAATCCTCAGGGATTGCACCAATTAACTCAGCCTGAACTTAGCAGGAGGTGTCATCCTGGTAGCAATTAAAAAATATAAATTAAATATATTTATATAAAGGTTTAACATCTGCAGAGCTTGCATGGAAACTGCTCCCCTTCCAAGAGGGATCTCCCATGGCTGCTGGATGGAATCTGGTGCAAGCCTGAGTGACCTGCTGCTTTCCTCTGGGAGTTCTCCTGGATATTTATGGAGCATGGGGTCCATCAGCTGGAAATGACTTTATGGAACCTCTCACTTCATTATTTTCAGGGAAACTGCAGCTCTGTGTCCTGATGTGGGAGCGTCAGGTGTGAGGGAAAAACCTGAGCAAACACGGCTTCCATGCTCATTCCCAAATAAATGAGCTCTCTGTGGAGTGGATCACTTCTAATTATGCCCCAAAATGTGCTTTGGGGGTCATTGGGAGTCTGGATTAAATCCACTCGCAGGAGAATCTTTTATGGAGTCTTGGCTTTCTGTTAATCTTCAGGAGCTTCTCCCAGGGGGCTCCAAGGGGAAAAGGGTTGGATGGCAAAGGAGATGGAGAACGGGACAGAGAAGGAATGGGTGGGGAAGGGACGACTCAGGAGAAGGATCAAGAGTCAGGACTATTTTAATTTCTAACACCAAACCAGGAGGGAGATCATTCCAGAATAATGGATACAGCAGCAAGCTGGGATTGCACCCGTGTGATTCCCATTTCTTCCAGATCAAGAGTCCAGAGTGTTTTAATTTCTAACCCCAAATCAGGAGGGAAATTATTCCAGGATAATGGATACAGCAGCAAGTTGGGATTGCAGCCGTGTGATTCCCATTTCTTCCCTCTCCTGCTGCTCCATTGTGTGACCTTGGATAACTCCTGATCCCTGCCTTTTGTCACTCCCTGGTGTTTGCTCAGGCTGCTTCCCACTGGAAATTCACCCCATGGAAATTTCCATCCTTTTCCACCAATCTCATCCCCACAGGGTTTATGTTTTCCACCAGAGCTGAATATGCTCATCCCAGAGTTTTGGATTGAATTTCTGGAGGTGACCCACACTCATCCCATCCAAATTTAATTTTCCTCAGAGATCCATAGGAAAGGAATTCATGGAGGACCTTGGAGAACCACACTTTTTACTCAAACAGCTGAGCTGCATTCCTGACTTTTCCTTTTCCTTGAAAAGCTTGAAATAGGGAAAACACACCAGGCACTTTGGAATTCCAGTACCTGGCTTGTTGTTGCCTTGAAAACTTCACAGGTTCTGGAATATCCTCCTGGCTTCCTGTGTTGGGAACCTCCACTCAGCCCTCCTGCCACAAAGATCTCCGTGGTGAGCAGTGACAGGACAATTCCTAAGGATTTCAGGAGAGTTAAACCTCACGAAATCTAGGGAATGGACAAGAACTGGACATTTTACAGCCATTTAAACAGTCCTGCTTAATTTGGGATGGAGACATGAAGTTACGAGAGGACTTTTGTGATTCTTTCCAAGCCAAACCTTAAATTAAGAACTAAATAACAGCAATAAAAAGGTTTGTTAGGCTGCCCCTTTCTCTCCAACTCTTCATAAATTTCTCAGTGGTTGCATTCCAGAAGGTGAATTTTCGGGAATAACATTTAGGGGTGAAAATGGAAGAATTTTATTCCTCACAAGAAAAACAAAAAAAAAAAAAAAAACAAAAAAAAAAAAAGGAGAAAAATATAAAAATTATAGATAATAAAAATACGGTTTTATTGCTTTTTTGCTTTCTCAGATTAGATTCAGCTGTATAAATTTAGGAATGTACTCTTCAGAAATCATGGAATCATGGAATGGTTTGGGTTGGAAAGGGCATTAAGGATCATCCCATTCCACTCCCCTGCCATGGGCAGGGACACCTTCCACTATCCCAGGGTGCTCCAAGCTCCATCCAGCCTGGCCTTGGACACTGCCAGGGATCCAGGGACAGCCACAGCTTCTCCAGGAATTCTATTCCAGGGCCTCCCTAGCCTCCCAGCCAGGAATTCTTTGCCAATATCCCATCTAATTCCAGCGGGAACCATTCCCCCTTGAACTTCCACTTTAAATCCAGCATTCTTGGTTCCAGCTCTCAGTTCTTAGTTCCAGTTCTTAGTTCTTGCCATCTGTTTCTGTAGGCAGCAAAAGCCGTGGAAAATAAAAGAGAGAAGGAATTAGAACAAGTTTTAGCTGCATTTCCCTCCCCATTTGGGCTCACTTTCTCTGGAAGAGGATGGGGAACACAAGTTGCACTTCCACTTTAAATCCAGCATTTATTCCAGTTCTTAGTTCTAGTCTTAGTTCTTGCCATCCAATTCTCTGGGCAGCAAAAAACATGGAAAATAAAAGAAAGAAGGAATTAGAACAATATTTTAGTCATTTTCTTCCTCATTTGGGCTGAGTTTCTCTGCAAGAGGACGGGGAACAAAAGAAGTTGCAATTCCACTTTAAATCCAGCATTCTTAGTTCTGTTCATCCATTTTTTCCCCACATACTCTCCCAAATTTTATCTATCTGTAATCCAGTTTTTCTTTTTAATCCAGAATTCTTGTTGTTCTTCTCCCCAGCCCACACAACCATCACCAGCTGAAATCCAGTAGCACAAAAGCTGCTACTGTTCCCTGGATGGGTTGGAGCCGTGGATTTTCCCTGGCAAATCCTGAGACAATATTTGGAAGTTGTTGATTGGGAGCCATTAAGCGCATTAATCATGGAACAAACACGCTCCCGGCCTGCCAGGCCTCATAAATCTTCCTAGAATTCCACCTCCCATCATAAACACATTCACAGGCACTTAAGCAATCCCTGGAAGATGAGCATTAATTCCCTAATTTGCTGAATCAATCAATGGGAAGTCAGGATGAGCAGGAGCTGAGCTCTCATCCCAAGAGGGAAGTGTGGGATAAATTCCTGCAGCCAAGGATCTGCCGGAGCAGCCTCCCAAAAAGCTGTTTGCACGTTGTAATTGTAATTAGTGCTGAAGCTCTGCTGCATTCAAGATTAGAATTTTATTGTTCTAAGGTCTGGATTAAGTCTGTAATTCCCAACAGGCCATCCCTGTCCTGAGAAACTCCTGAAAAACTCACGAAAAACTCATTTCTGGAGCAGAGGGAGAGCTGCATCAATCAGGAATTAAAACCGCAGCCAAATATGAAATAATTTGCATAAGATTAGTAAAGAACATAATGAATTTAAGAATTAACAGAAGTTTTTTAAATTTCTTTTCAGCTTTTTGGGCATTTAGCAGGATCCAACCCTCTTGTGGAAACATCAGCCCTGTGGAAAGATATAAACCACAGGAAAGCTGCCAAGTTCCTCAGCTTTTCAGGTCTGAGTGGAATTAGATAATGTAACTGGAATTAGATCATTTAATTGGAGTTTCTACTCCTCCCTCATTGTTTTATCTCACCCAAACACGATTTGGACCAAGCTTTTAGGGACAGGCACTGATTCCATTCTCTCTATGATCCTAAAAGGAAAATTATGACTCCACCCCAATAATTCTTTGATTTAATTTGATTTGATTTGATTTGATTTCATTTTATTTCATTTCATCTCATTTCATTTCATTTTGTTGTATATAAATGAGTCTGTCCATCCAACCTGCTGAGTCACGGAATCACAGAAAGGTTTGGGATTAAAGGGACCTTAAGGATCATCCAGTGCCACCCCTGCCATGGGCAGGGACACCTTCCACTGTCCCAGGTTGTTCCAAGCCCCATCCAGCCCGGCCTTGGACACTGCCAGGGATCCAGGGGCAGCCACAGCTTCTCTGGGAATTCTATTCCAAGGCCTCCCCACCCTCCCAGCCAGGAATTCCTTCTCAGTATCCCATCCATCGCTGTCCTTCTTCAGGGCAGTAAATCCAGACTAATTTCAAAACTTCTTCCAACTCTCCCATGAAACAGGGCAAGTGGGAGAGGTGGGGGTGAGTTTGGGCTGGGGTTGTGAGGAAAGAAAGGAAGGGTGAAGTGCCCATCCATGGGAACGAGGAGAAGACGGATTCATTCCCTGCAACACACTGAGGTACAAAGTCAGCAGAACTTCAAAGGAAACGAGCCAGAATTCAGGAGAAGGAAAAACAAGCAGCCACTCTCCTCACATCCCTCTCTCATCCTTTTTATTTATTCCTGCTGCTTTCCAGAATTCCGCTGTAGTCAGAGAAATTGCAGTGGCCAAATTCAGGGGGATTTAATCCATTAGGTTTTTTCTACCATTCCGTCTGGGAGGAAAATGCCTGGGCTTTGGAAAGATGAGCAGGAGATTCACATGGGGGGCTCTTTTGACAAAGAAGGAAAAAAATAAGGACAATTCCATCAGGAATCTAACAAGTTTTTCTCTGGAAGAGTCAATGCAGCAAAGGCTGGAAGATGGATCAGGGAAATTAGGATGAGGAAACTCCAATATCAATTCTTGCTTAGTCCAGAAGTACCTGAGATACTGATTGCTTGGAAGGCAGAAATCTGAGTGCACTAAAAGATGCTGGTGGCATGGAAATGTAAAATAAAATTCATGGAAATAACAAATTTTGGGTCAGAATACAGAAGATTTACAGGGAGAAGAGCAAAGTTTTGGAAAGATTCCATAATGGTAACAGAAGGGGAAAGGGTCTTTGATAGTTTTAAATGGATCTGGATAAATGCAGAGAGGAATTGAAAGATTAATTTGAGGAATCTCCAGGTAAGTCCCTGTGAAAAGTCAGCTTCTTGCACAGAATTCCTAGGATTTTTCTTTCCTTTAATTAATGTTTTGTCTATTGGTTGCTGTTACATTTCATCAGCTGTGTCTAACAATTAACTGAACTGCATTTTGAGGCGGCTGAATGAAGGGGAGATGAGGATTGTCCTGACAGGACACAGAATTAAAACGGGAATTCGTGGCTCACAGCATCATCCACACTGTCCCCATTCATCCTGCTTTTCCTCATTATGATAATAACATGTTCTTACAGAAACTCATTCCTGTAACCAGGAAACTTTCCTTAATTTACTGCCTGATGATGAGTTTAGATTTATTTATTATAATTATTTCCCCTTCAGTGCTTTAACTGTCTCATGAACAAACCCCAAACTGCTCTCAGCTGATTACACAAGACAAAAATTCCTGTATCATTCCAGACACTTTCCATTTCCAGGGAGTCAAATTAATCCTTGCTGTGCTCCACTGCCAGTAGGAATTCACTTTTCCTTCCAGGAAGCCCTTGGGCTCCCGGCACATCCCAACAGAAAGGTTTTTCCCACATTCAGAGTGCAAGGACTTGAGGGTTTGTGTTTCTGAGCTTGAATTGGGAATTTGTGTAGTGGATCTGTGTGGAAAGGGAGATCCAAAAGTTGCCTTTTCCCACAGGAAAACTTTCCCAGCATTAAATCAAAATGGAATAATGCTCCCACTGTTCAGACACACCTTGGAAATCGAATGAATGGAGCTGACAGGAATGATCTGGGAGTCGAGAAATAATTTGTCATCAAGGGATTAAAAATGGAAAAGGCTTGGATTACAAGCACCAGCAGCAATCCCTTTCCCATCACGTGCTGCTGCCGAGGCCAGGATGTGTTTTGCCTCTGTAAGCAGTACAGAATTCCTGCCTGGATCTGTCCTGGAGCTCTCCCTGTGTCCCAAACAATCCCTGCCACGCTCTTTGAACCCCCGGAGCAAGGTTGCTACTGGAGATTAGCTTTGCTTAACATTCCCTCCCTTCCCCACCCAAAAATCTGACGTCGTTTCCCCGATCCAGGAAAGGAGAGGTCGGAGGACGATGATCCGGTTGGGATGGGGGAGGGAGCTGTATCCTGATATCCAGGGGCACTGCTGGGGTGCTGCTGGCAAAATCCTGGCAGTCACAGGTCACGTAGATGCTTTTGAAACCAGCAGGCAGGTGCTGGGCATTTTCAATAATCCGTCTTGTGAGAGGCGGGGTATTCCTGCAAAAAAGGGTTTTGCAGGATATCCGTGACCTCATCCCTTATCCTGAAGCTCCCGGCTCTTTGTAATCTCTGAATGTCAACGGGAAACTGGGAAAGACCGAGCTGCTCTTCCTCAGATCAGTGAAAGTGCTGACTGCCCGGCTTGTTGTGTCCTGGGATATTTCCTGGAAGAAGGGATCTCCTGTTTTATAACTCCGTGGCTCTGGGTTTAGATTTGAAAGGATTTGGAAAAGCCACACTTAGAGCTGCCTGTTGAAACTGCAGTGCATAGAATAATAACGGCTTTCCATTGGTTTCCAGGTAGTTTTCCCCATCTGGAGATAAGGAGCTTTTACAGAAGGAAGGTAAAAAGATGAAATCTGAAAGTTTGTGCTCAAAACTTCTCACCAAATCCTTGGATTTGAGATGAAATTCCTGTCAATTTCTACACTGATGCTTGTTGCCTCCTCACGGACAGAGCCATAACCTGTGCAGGGTGCTACCAGTGCTATTATAATTTAATTAATTCATTTTTAATAAACAATCTAAATTAAACCAATAAAGGGGCTTTTCCCTGCAGAGCAACCTGGGATAGTGGGAGGTGTCCCTGCCCATGGCAAGGGTGGAGCTGGATGATCTTTAAGGATCTTCCAACCCGAGCCAGTCCAGGATTTTGTGATCCTATGAAGAAAAGGAGATGTTTGGTACCTGTAACCTCCCACCATGACTATTTCCAATGCCTGGCCTCCCATCTCCAACTGGATTCTTTATCCATGCTTTAGTATCCGTGACCCAGATATCCTGGTCAACAGCATCAGCTTTTCCTCCAGAAAAAAATGGAAACTTTGCATTTTACAGGCACTTTTTAGAGTGCTTGTTAAAAAAAGCCCCCTGATCACCAAGTACATATTTCCAGTATTTACTGGACATTATTTTTCCTTGAAGTTTCAGTTACCACCACTCATCCAGAGCTCCGTATCATTCCCATTTCCGCTTCCAGCTGGCTGAGGATGCTGGCAGGGAGGTTATCAAGCCAGACGCGATTTATTATTATTGCCTTCTCCCTTTGTCCAAACATTTTTCTAACCTGCGGAGCTCTCTGGGATCGATTGCTGTGGACGATCTTTCTTCTGCCAAGTGCTGAGCTAAAAATGTCTTTGCTTAATCAAGGAAATGTCCGCAGGGGCTTGACTTTGATATGGAGTAGGATATCGGGGGCTTTTGATTAAAAATGTGGGAAAAAATAAAATTGGGAAGAATCCACCGACTGATAGCAAATTCAGACTCTGGTTACAGTAGTTTTACTCCATAAAATACGACCCTATGATGTTACAGTTACAGTTATGATGTTACAGTGCATTTCTCCTGGATGATTGGAATCAGATTGGGTTTTTTTTCTCCTGAAATTCATAGTTAGAGAAATGCCAGACATACATTTTTCCATACTGAACCAGCTGTGGTGCTCCTTGGAAAACTGATGGAGCAATTGGATGTTGAGTCTTTAAATCCCAGGTCTTGCTACTGAGTTATGTTTAATCTGTGGCAACTTTTTCATACATGAAATTATTCTTGTTTTTTAATTTCCATTGAGTCAAAAAATAAAGGAAGAGCTCTGAACAATTCTCTTGCGTCCAGAGGAGGCCACGGAGCAGCTCCAAGGGCTGGAGCCCCTCTGGACTGGAGCCAGGCTGGGAGAGCTGGGAATGTTCACCTGGAGAAGGGAAGGCTCCAGGGAGAGCTCAGAGCCCCTTGCAGGGCCTAAAGGGGATCCAGGAGAGCTGGAGAGGGACTGGGGACAAGGGATGGAGGGACAGGATACAGGGAATGACTTTGAGCTGAAGGAGGTTAGATTTAAATGGGATATTGGGAAGGAGTTCCTGGTTGGGAAGGTGGGGAGGGGCTGGGCTGGAATTCCCAGAGAAGCTGTGGCTGCCCCTGGATCCCTGGAAGTGTCCAAGGCCAGGTTGGACGGGGCTTGGAGCACCCTGGGATAGTGGGAGGTGTTCCTGCCATGGCAGGGCTGGAATGGGATGAGCTTTCAGGTCCGTTCCAACCAAAATCATTGCATGATTCCATGACTCTTGTGGAAGGCATCCTGGGAAACACTGTTGTCAATGTCTTCCTTTATAAAATTAATACTTCTTCATTTTCTTGGATCCAATTAAAAAAGGTTTACAAAACCCATCTGATAAAGCTTATTTTGGTCACACTTTTTTCTGTAATTGTGTCCTTATTAAGAAGCTGGAATTGCCTTTTTTTAAATAAAAATATCAATTAAAATCTGAAATACTTCATTCATAGTTTTAAGCTCACTCAAAATCCAAGTGCAAATGGCAATGAAGTACATGGACATAATGAAATAAAATGGAATTTGGGCAAGGAAGACAGAGGTGGATCAGGATTACAGACAGGGATGCAAAACAAGTGGATTCCGAAATCCTCTTAGCATGACCCGATGGGATTAGGAGGCAAAAGGCAGCACTTCCTCACATTCCTCTGGAAAAAGGGAGTGACTCGTGGCTTCCAGATGTTCCTAAAGGAAAACCAGGAATGCACTGAAACCAGCCTAGGCCACATCACAGGGGAGAAATCAGCTGGGAATTAACCCGGATTTTCTAAGGAAGTCTATAAAGTCCATTGCTGAAAGTTGGGAGCATGCGGTGGGGAAAAGGAACTCGACACTGCCTGAATTTATTCTGCTTTTCCCCCTGCACTTCCCAATCCTGGGCTGGGGAGAGGATCCTCACCCAGCCAGGTTTGGAATGCCTGTAATCCCTGTTAATCTGAGTTTATAGGATCTCATGGATTATGCAGGAAAAATTAGTAGAAAAGCTGAAATTTTGGTGTAGATACTGATCTTTATGAAAAGATTTCAAATTTTTCAATATTTCAGTACTTCGGATTATGAATTATTGCAATATTTCAAATTATGCCTTTTTTTTTTTTCCTTTGAAAGCCACAATTCAGTGTGCTCACAACAGAGAAAATAAAACAAATTATGGAATACAAATGGATACAGAAGTCGTTAAAATTTGTTTATTTTTTTCAATTGTCAATGGAAAAATTTTTCAGAAATTTGAAGAAATTAATTCCATTTTTTCCCCAGAATTTATGTGTCTTGACTTGAAACAGGTTGAGAAATTAATGGGAAAAGTCAAAATTCCCAATAATGTCAACTTTCTTCCAACAGAATAAATGAGCTTATGATTTCAAGTTTCAGGAAAGGCGCTTTCCCGATTAATTTCAAGCCTGGAAAAAAGTCATTAATGTTTTGTTTCCTGCTCACTTCTTTTAGGGAAATTTTATTTTATGGAAAATTAGAGAATTAGGAAATATTTTCTAATCAAAGACAAAATATTTAAAAAAAACCCCACCTCAATGAGATTTTTTCTTGCTTTTAAAACCAAACTTAACAAATCCATAAGGTTTGACCTTAATAGGGTTAAAATAATCATAAAATAATTATAAATAATTATAAAATACCTATAAAATTCTGTTACAAGCAAATAATGAAATAAAACCAAGACCTGTGTAAGTATTTTAAAGCACTTCTTAAAATGAGCTAAGGTAATATCCAGAAAATAAAGGCATGGAAATCCAATTTGTGTTTATATCCAGTAAAATACCTTGCACTGGGATTGATCCAGCAGAACATCCAGGAAGTCAAGGATTTTGCCAGGATTTTGTCCCAGAATTTATGGATGAACTGGCCCACTACAAATCCATCTAAAATTCAACTCCAGATTTCCATGCTCATACGAGTGAGCGTGACCCCCACTGAGATCCAAGATTAATGCTGCTGGATGTCTGTTTTCCAAGCCATTCCTTCCCTGTTTTCCAAGAGAAAATTTGTCACGTTTCTTCCACTCTCAGGAAAACTTTCCAGGAACACAACAGGTGTTTCGCTGGAACAGGATAAGAGCAAAACCAGCGGACAAAGCCCTCAGCAAAGCTTTCCTCCCACATGCCCCTCCATGGGCTGCTCCAAAATGTAAGGAAGACATGGAAGTTCTCCAAAATCCCCTTAGTGAGGTCTGAGGTCATTCCATGCTTCAGCTGCTCACCCAAGGTGACCTCATAGCCAAAAGCGTGACCATATTCCCATTAAATTGATTAACAGCGGAGCAATCAAAGGATTCCAATTCTCCTGCCAGCAAGGACGGCCTTGGAAGCACGGGGTAATTTTCCAAGGAATTTTTTTTACAAGATCCTCATTTCCTGTGTTCCTGGAAATGGATTTTGATTTGGAGGTAAGGGCAGGAGGAACAGGAGTTTGATGAATCCACTTCCAGCTGTCTGGAAAGGATCTGTTGGAAATGTGGGATGAGCTGGAGGAATCGTCCTGGATTGTGTAACCCGGCCTCTCTTTTCAGATGGACTTTGTGGTTCTGCCTGATTTATTTGATTAAATTGATTAATTAATTGATAAGTTGATTAAAAGTGGAGCAATCAATGATTCCAGTGCTCCTGCCAGCAAGGAAGGCCTTGGAAGCACGGGGTAATTCTCCAAGGAATTTTCTTTACAAGGTCCTCATTCCCTGGGTTCTTGGAGATGGATTTGTTTGGAGGAAAGGGCAGGAGGAACAAGAGTTTGATGAATCCACTTCCAGCTGTCTGGAGATGTGGAATGATCTATTGGAATCATCCTGGACTCTGTAACTCGGCCTCTCTTTTCAGGCAGTTTTCCTGGTTTTTACAGATAGCTGGGAAAAAAGAGGAGGAGGAATTGGTATTATTGAGATTCTTTTCCTTTTATCTTCTTCATTTTTCAATTGCAACAAAAAATGTTCAAGGAATGAAACTTAATGCAACCAAATTTGTACAAATTCCAGGTGAATTTTATGGACAAGCCAGACACTTGTTCTGAGCAAATTGTTTGACCATGACCAGGAGAAAATCACCAAAACTTAAAAATCCCAGTTACTCCTCAGTTTTCTGGGAACGACAACACTCCAAGTACTGCAATTCTTCTTTTGAACCACTTCTTGGGATTTCTGCCCACAAAGGATCTGGCACAGGAGGTGAATTCATAAAATCCCTGAATGGTTTGGCTTGGAAGGGATCTTAAAATCATCCAGTCCCACCCCTGCCATGGGCAGGGACACCTTCCACTATCCCAGGGTTCTCCAAGCCCCGTCCAGCCTGGCCTTGGACACTTCCAGGGATGGGGCAGCCACAGCTGCTCTGGGAATTCCATCCCAGCCTCTCAACATCCTCCCAGCCAGGAATTCCTTCCCAGTATCCCATCTAAATCTCCTCTCTATCACTTTGAAGCCATTCCTCCATTTCCTGTCACTCCACGCTCTTGTCCAAAGTCCTTCTCCAGTTTTCTTGTAGGTACAGAAAAGCCACAGAGCCTTCTCCAGGCTGAACATTCCCAACTCTCCCAAGCTTTTGCCTTGCCTACTTTTCCCATGAAAACCTCTAAAGACAAAGATGAAATCCTGGCTCTCCCTTAAATCCAATGGAGAAAAACTGATGGACCCATTCCATTTTAAACTTCTCCTTTGGATAAATCACACATTAAATCCATTAAATTTGTCTTTGTTGACCAATTATCATTAACCAAGTTAATTATCTGGGGTATTGTTGCCTACAAATAATCAGATTAATGCCGTTAGTAATTATTTTGAAGGTTTAAAAATGTCCTCATTGATTATCACTACAGCTACTAAAATAATTTAGATTTGATAAGGCCCAGTCTTATTAAGCTTTAATTGTGATTAACAAACAAGTTGCTGAGTCTTTTTTTAAGCTGGTTTTAAGAAATGTTTCATTATTATCTCTCTGTTTTAGGAATATGGAAAGGCTTTGTTGCTGTTTTGTGGGGTTTTTAATAGCTAAAATAAAAATATTTTTATTTTAATTTGATTTCCAGGTTTAATCAAAAATGTTATTTTTATTCTCTGTTATTTCCTATTGTTCTCCTTTCCCTTTGTGCCACCAGAGAACTTTTGCTCTGCATTTAAATTTTCTTTTTGTTTGTGGCTTTTTTTTTCTTTTGTTTTTAATTATTTTAAGAGAGGAGACTTGGAAGGACTAAAAAAACACAACATGCCTCCAAGTTCCAAAATATTTACACAAATTTTTGCCTTTTGCGTAGTTCTGAAGCACTTTTTAAGCCCTGGATTATGAAATCTGTCTTTGAAGTTATCAAAATGAAAATGCAATTCTATTATTTGTTACCAGAAAACAGTACCTGGGCACCCAGTCCAAAATATAGAACAGGAAAAGGTCATGAAGATTCCTTTGGGAAATTTTATTTCTTATGAAGTTTTCTGCTGCTCTTTCAAGTCCATATTTACATGCAGGCAAAGTTTTTTTCAGGCAAGATTGTTTAAATAAAAATAAGATTTCTAAATTAATATCTTCTCCATAAAAGCTTTATTTGTTATTTTGTTGAGACTTTTTATTGTTATTTTCCCTTCAAAACCTTTCCCTTCATTCCCTTCCCTCATCAGAGATGAAATAACCCCAGACTGACATCCTCCATCAACAAAAATACAGTCTTTTAAAGGAGCAGAGAAAATGAAATCCATTAAAGTACCGATAAAATATAATGGAAATATTGTAATATTTCCTTTTTTAAAGTAAAATCTACTTTTAAGTGTCTGAAATTTAAGTGGGATATGGAAGCATCTGGAGAAGCTCTTCCAATGCTTCAGGGCAAAATCTGCTGAGGGATTCCACAAAAAAAGACTGGAGTGTTGGCAGGTTTTATCACTGCTTTTGTGGGATTTAACCCTTTTTGCTCTACTGAGAAATCCCGGAATTCCAGAATGGGTCAGGCTGCGAGGGAGCACAGTGGGCGTCTGGTGGCACCTCCCCGCTCCAGCAGGGCCATCCCAGAGCACAGGGCACAGGATTGCATCCTGACAGCTCTGGAACATCCCCGGTGAGGAGACTCCAGCCCCTCTCTGGTCTCTGTTCAGGGCTGGGCACTGCCCAGGGCAGAAGTTCTGCCGGGGAATTGCTGGGCTCAGTCCCTGCCCTTGGCTCTGGTGCCATTGCTGGGCCCCGGAGCAGAGCCTGGCCCTGCCCGGAGCCCTCCCTGCAGCCAGGGACAGCCAGGGACAGCCAGGGACAGCCAGGGACAGCCAGGGCTGAGGGCCCCTCTCAGCTGGGGCTCCTCTCCAGGCTGAGCAGCCCCAGCTCCCTCAGCCTTTCCTGGGCCCCGAGATGCTCCAGGCCCTTCCTCAGGAGCTCCGTGTCCCTCCTGCGCTGAGGAGCCCGGAGCAGGACATGGCACTGAGATGTGACCTCAAACCTTTAGGAATTTCCATCCCCAAGCTGATCCCTCACTTTTGCCCCATCTGGTGACAGACTTGCTCAGGCCAGATCTGCAAAGGCCAGTCAGTGCTTTCCCTGTGGCAATGACTCGTCAAGGTAGGCTCTGTCTGGTTTTCCAGGCATGCCAAAGTATCCATATGCAGTTCCTAGAAGCCTTTCCTTGTCTGGAATTCGAATCGAGGCAGATTGGAACACGAACCAAGCAGAACCTGCTGTTAATTAGGGCTGCCAGAGCTCTTGCCTGCCTTTAATGCTGGGTATTTTTGACATGATCCATTGGAACAGATGCAAGTTGTTGCTGTGCTTTGCACCAAGCCAAGCCTCAGATGCTTTCCAAGGTTCCTTCCAGCACCACGGGGACCATGGGGTCACCTTTACTCCTATTGAAAGGTTGATAGCCAGTCACGATTCCTGTTATCAGATGGGAAGGCTGATAAGGGGCTGTGAGCAGATAAAAGCTGTTTTTCATCGCTGGGGTTGTTTAACAAACGTGTTGCAACAGAAGTTTGAAGCCTTTGACATCCAAATCCCAAAGCATTTCGCACTCCTAACCTCTTCCTCCTGCCTCTCCTCTCCTCCAGGAACAGAAGGAGGTAATTTCCAAGGTCAGCATGTCCCCTTTTATTCCGCTGCTTCTTTGAAAGAGAAAGAAGGAAAGAGACACATTCGTCTTGACCTGCAAATTCCAAGCTTAAAAGGACTCTGCAGAATAACCCTCCCCTCATTGGAAAGGCTCATTGCTAACATACCTTGGGAACAGCCAGATCTGATAGGGAATATCACTCAGAATTCTTTCATGTAGCTCATTTCCCAATCTCCTTGCTCCATCACTGGAAGGTTAATAGGAAAAACAACAAATGGGAATATTGCTGCAATCAGGCAAAAATCCCAGCTCTGTTTACATGGTTACACAGCTTTCATGTGCAGACAGCAAACAGATGGCTCCCTAAGCAGAAAGACACCTAAATTCAGATTTTTTTTTGCTTACTGGGATATAATTATCTCCTCTACCTTGTTAAGTGATGCCTGGACGACAGCTCTGGGACGAGGGACATGTCACTCAAGGTGCTACAGGGATTCATGGCAAGAAGCCCCAAAGAACTGAGAATTAAAATGAGTTGTAACAGGCCTGTGTGAACAAAACCAAGTGCAAGGTGCGTTATTGAGTCGGGATAAACCCTGGGATCAATCCAGAACTTGGGGGTGCTGCTGGGTGAGAGCTGGACATGCCCTGACCATGTGCACAGGACCAGAAATCCAACTGTATCCTGGGCTGATCCCACAGCCTGGGCAGCAGGGAAGGGGGAATTCTCCCCCTCTGCCCCCTCAGGTGAGGCCCCACATGCAGTGCTGCTCCAGCCCTGGATCCAGCACAGGAAGGACCTGGAGCTGCTGGAGAGAGCCCAGAGGAGGCACCAGGATGATCTGAGGGATGGAGCAGCTCTGCTGGCAGGAAAGGCTGGGAGAGTTGGGAACGTTCAGCCTGGAGAGGAAAAGTTCTGGGGTGACCTCACTGTGGCCTTTAAGTGCCTGAAGGAGCTACAAGAAACATGGAGAGAGGCAATTTCCAAGGGCCTGGAGTGACAGGAAAAGGAGGAATGGCTTCCCACTGCCAGAGGGCAGGGATAGAGGGGATATTGGGAAGGAATTCCTGGCTGGGAGGGTGGTGAGGCCCTGGCACAGGGTGCCCAGATCAGCTGTGGCTGCCCCTGGATCCCTGGAAGTGTCCAAGGCCAGGCTGGACACTGGGCTTGGATCACCCCAGGATAGTGGAAGGTGTCTCTGCCTGTGGCAGGGGTTGGAATGGGATCATCTTTTAGGCCCCTCCAACCCAAACCATTCTGGGATTCTATGAAAAAACCTGATGGTGAAGGCGAAGAGAGGATGGAACCAGGAGCTTCTCAGTGATGCCCAGAGCCAGGGAAAGAGGCAAATTGAAATACAGAAAATTCTGTGTAAACAGAGGAAAACTCTTTTTTTTACTGTGAGGGCAGCTGAACATCAGGACAGATTACCCAGAGAGGTTGCAGAGGTATCCAAACCCAGGAGCCCGTGCTGGCTGTTTGATGCCAGAGGAAAAGATGGTGCATCCTGCCTGGATCAGGCTCCACACTGAAGGAAGACCAAGGAAACAAATCATTGGGAGGCAAAGGGTAAAGCAAATCAAAGCACCTTATACCTCACCCTGAAGGGAAGGATTCAAGTTGATGCCTCAGGTTTCAACTCTTACATTTTTCGAGTCCTGTACTGCCTGGTGTGTAACTGAATTTTCTTGTAGCCTGTTGACTTCTGTTCTCTGGGCATAACAAAGCCTCTCTGGGCCTGCTCTCCAAGGACACCCAGGCTGTCCAGGCCTGAAAATGTGTAAACAAATATCTTGGAAGGGGGGCGAGCTGACAGGGAAATTACATCATTAGCTAAAATTTTAATTGGCGAATTTATGCTGATATGCAAATGAACCAAACCTATAAAGGTGTGGGGAATTCATGACTCGGGGTCCATCTTGGGGTCCAGCTTGGAGCCCTTGGGTTCCCAGGGTGCACCTTTGAAGGCCTTTGTAATAAATACTGACATTTATTCCCTTATTCCTGCCTAGGCTCTGTTTCTAGGGAGCCTCTCAAGGCATCAAGGTCCTGGATAAAAGCCCAAGAAGAAGAAATTCCAAGTGAGAGGTATGGGGAAACCCTCGACAGAGAAAATGCTGAGTTACTGCTGCTCACTGAGTCTCAGGACATAGGGGAGGATTTTTTTTCTACGTCCTTCTGCTCTTGCTGAGTTTCAGCGTTTTGGGTTTTCATTTTGGGATGAAATTGATTTTTTTATGGCCTCACAGCTGCTGGGAGGTTTGAAACAAGACTGAAGTGGGTATAAAACATCCCCAATGACAGATCTGGGTGAGCACTTTGCCAGGGTATCAATAACAGCATCAAATTATGCTCAGAAATGGGAAAGATCTCATCCAAGCCGTGTTGAAATCAAGGGAAAAGACTTTCTTGGGCTTTGGAATGGTTCGGTCTGGCCTCAGGCATGGCAATTAAAGCAGATATTGGACAGATTTTGCTGCAGGAATCACCAGAGAGAATTGTTAATGAATTGACAGCACCACCCCACTTGTGTAACCAAAAACCAGCACAAAAAACCTTAAATATTTGCTCATCTCCATCACTTGGTCCAGTCTGGAAAGTCTAAGGATTAACAGATTTTGGACTATGAGGTTTTGCTCATGTAAATTAATTTTCAACACGAGGAGAAACAACTGGGCAGAACAGGAGCTGGTTTTATCAATTTTGGTTTTATTTATTTGTTTTTTATCAGTCATTTTGGTCTGATTTCTCCCCATGCTGCAGGATAATGGAGCAGGAATCTGTAGGATCCAGTCCCTGGAGCCAGGAGCTGGAATTCTTTAGGCAGCCAGGCAGTCCTGACTCCCTCACAGCCTTGGCTACGGACATTATTTTTTTGTAGCTGTCAGAATTCCCTGAAATAACTTTAGTTTTCATTACAAGCCAGGGTGCTGAGGCTGAAAAGCAGGAGATAAATTGTGGGAAGCTTTAGTCAGGGTTAAGGGTTTAACTTGGACTTTTGAATGGCAATTTGTAAAACACAAGAAATTATCCTTTTTTCCCCTTTTAAAAAATTTTTTTTGCGGGTGAGTCTTGCTTGAGTAACCCAGAACCATTCAGGTAATTGGCACCATTCACTTGAGATAGATAAAGATATATTCAGATATATACAAATATATGCAGATATATACAGATATAAACAGATGTATTCAGATCCACACCCACACGTGCCCGGGTGAAATCTCACACCAAGGTTTTCCCTCTCAAATAAGACACACTTTCCTTGTCTCTTTTCCTTGTGGTTTTCTGTATTTATATCAGCATTAAACGTAATTTATTATGTTTGCTGCCTTGACAGTGTGAATACATCGCCATTTATTAGGCGTTGGCAAGGCATTAAAACATCTGGTTCATAAGAAACGCGGGATTTTTCTGGAGCTTTTGTTCCGTTCGATGGAATTACTTCGGGAAAGTCTCCAGAGAGAAACCTCTGGCTCGACAACTTCCAGCCA
The DNA here is from genome assembly GCA_013397915.1 of Daphoenositta chrysoptera. Lineage (NCBI taxonomy): Eukaryota > Metazoa > Chordata > Aves > Passeriformes > Daphoenositta > Daphoenositta chrysoptera. The sequence goes on along the minus strand of VZRO01000108.1, from coordinate 618,038 downwards.
CATTCCTGCAAGAGCCCTTGGCATCAGCAGCAGGGGAAGTTTGGGGGCTGCTCTTTTCCTGGGCTGCAACATCCAGGGAACATCAAGGAATAAGAGGAAGGGAAGCAAAGGAAAAAAACTGGGAGAGAGATGGGATCTTACCATGCACTGCCTGAGTTTTGTAGAATCCCAGGATCATTATGGTTGGAAAGAACCTCCAAGATTGTCAGTCCAACCTTTAATTGAACACCCCCACGTCTGCTAAACCATGACATGAGTGGCTACATTCATTCATTTTTTGAATGCCCACCTGATGCCTCAGGTTTCAACTTTTATATTTTTCGAATCCTGCACTGCCTGGTGTGTAACTCTGAAGTTTCTTGTAGCCTGCTCACTTCTGTTCTCTGGACATAACAAACCTCTCTGGGCCTGCTCTCCAAGGACACCCAGGCTGTGCTGGGCCCCAAAATGTGTAAACCAACATCTTGGAAGGAGTGAGCTGAGGGGAAATGACATCATTAACTGAAGTTTTAATTGGCGAATTTATGCTGATATGCAAATGGACCAAACCTATAAAGGTGTGGGGAACTCGTGACTCGGGGTCCATCTTGGGGTTCATTTTTGGATGCAGCCTTTGGCTCCCAGGGTGCACTTTGATGGCCTTTCAAATAAATACTCACCTTTATTCCCTTATTCCTGCCCAGTCTCTGTTTCTAGGTAGCTTCTCAAGGCATCACACCTTGTGTCAGCCTAATCCATGGACAATTTATCTCCAGAACTCCCTCCCAGCTGAAGCCTGACTGATGGGAAGGATCCGAGCATATGACGGCTCCCAGCAGAGGTCAAATGTGGGAGGAAGGAAACCTGGATTTGCTACATCTGTACGAGGAGCAGCTCCAGTCCTCTGACAGAGAATTTTAATCTGAAAACCATGGGAAAGTTTTTGTTGGATGTCTGTCAGTCTCTTGTCCAACCAGCTCATTCCTTTGGAAGAATGATGGAAAAACTTGAACGAAATCTGTTCAATCCTGAAAACGCCCAATGGTCGAGATTGTGCTGCTATGGAATCTTAGGAAGGACACTTGGGAAGGACAAAAAACCTGTCCCAAAGTTGATAACAACAAGCAGCAGACTTGGGATGAGAACTCCAAAGTGGCAACAGGCCAGTGAAGAAAAAAAAGCAACCCTAAAAGCAGATTAGCATTGAACCAATGTCAAATAAAATACTTCCGGTCAGCTCAGTGAATCCAAGTGAAACAATCCCGTTTCAAGGAATGCTGAAATATTTCATTTTTTCTGCAAAAAAAAATGCTGAAGGAAAACATTTTGACAGATGCATTTCCATTTACTGAAAGAAGGAAGAATTAATCTTCTCATCCTAACTGGGAATGAAAGCAGATGGTGCAATCTTAGAATCCCCCCCAACCCAGAATCCAAAATCCTAAAGTTCAGTATAAGGAATGAGGGAACTAGATGAGTAAAGTAGGTCATAACAGGTCTTCTGGAATTTGGGAATCTGGGAATTTATTCCATGGCCTTGCACATTTAAATTTGCACACAGTGGCACAAAAATAACCATGTTAGCACCAAAAATTCTGTGAAGGAATTGGATGGATTCCATTGATTAAAAAAAATCCCAACAACTGAATCAAACCCACACTCTCTTTCCCAAAGATAACAATTTTAAATGATGGCAAAACCAGAAGAAAATTCCTCCTTAAAAATAATTTATCCATCCATGGATTGTTCTTCTACCTTAGCTCTGCTGGAATTCCCTGCTGCACCCTGGGAATAGGCACCTTCACCTTCACCAGTCAGATTCCTGCCATTTTCCAAGGTCCTGGCTGTGATATTTCCTGATATTGATGTTTCCTGCCATTGTTTGCTGTTTTTGTCCCTTTGGAAAGCAAAGGTCTGGCCTAAAATTCTGGCCTAAAATTTCCTGGGAGACATGGAAATCTTTGGAGGACATACAAGAAAATTGATTTTAATGAGGCAGCACCTTCTTTTAACAACAAATAAATTCCTTGGTGGGTGGACAGACCTACAGAATTCCTGGACCTCTCCTGAGGAAGTGGGGATCTCCTGCCATTTCTGGTCTCTTTATCTTTAAATTCACTCTGAACACCTACCAAAAATGAAAACTTTTAAGTCAATGACCATTCAGAAAAAGCTGGAAAACAAATGTGGAACTGTTTGATACTCTTGATTTCCTTCGTCATCAGGAGCTGTGAAAAAGTCCTTCAAGCCAGGTTTGGAGGACAAACCAGAGCATCCTCTGGATGAAAATAGTTGGTATTACCCCTTGGTGTGGCCAGCCGTCTTCTGCCTGACTAAACTGAGGGCTGTGTAGGAAAAAATAGACCAAAAATATGGTTCTGGTTATGAGGAGTCCATAGAGCATCCAGGGGCTGGCTTCCTGCTCCTCAGCTCCAACAGGGAATTGCATAGAGGTGAAGAAGGAGCTGAGTGGTTGATCTGCCCCCATCTAAGAGCCATCTAGAGAAAGAGAGGGTGGGACAGAAGGCTGGAGCGCCTCTCCCATGGGGAAAGGCTGAGACAGTTGGGGTTGTTCAGCCTGGAGAAGGATCTGAGCACTGCTTATTGCAGCCTTTCAATACTTTAAGGGAGATTGGGACAGATTTTTTAACTGGGGCGTGCTGTGACAGGACAAGGGGTGATGGTTTTAAACTAAGGGAGGGTTAATTCAGACCAGAGATAAGACGAACGTTTTGCGATAACAGTGGAGAAACAGTGGCACAGGTTGCCCAGAGAGGTGGTAGATATTCCATCCATGGAAATATCCAAGTCTGGATGGACAGGGCTTGGAGCAACCTGATCCCGTTGAAGATGCTCATTGCAGGGATGCGGCAGCCACAGCTTCTGTGCCAGGACCTCAACGCCCTCACGGGGAACAATTCCTTCCTAACATCCCATCTAAACCAACTTTCTGTCAGCTTAAAGCCATTCCCCTTGTCCTGTCACTCCATTTCCACTCCCCCTCCAGCTTTCCTGTGGCCCCTTTAGATCCTGGAAGCTGCTCTGAGGTCTCCACACAACCTTTTCTTCTCCAGGCTGAACAACCCCAGCTCTCCCAGCCTGTCTCCATAGGGAAGGTTCTCCAGTCCCCTTACCCACTCTGTGGCCTCCTCTAAACTTGCTCCAACAGTTCCATGTCACTTTTATGTTGCAGGTGTTGCCTTTTCCTGGTCTTAAAATTAAGAGCCAAACACAGTTAAAAGGAAAGGGTTTTTTCCCTGGGTATTTATTGCAGGCCCCTCAGGTGCAGCACAGCCAGGGGCAATGCCTGCAGAGCACACGGAATGCACACCCACGGGCACTCGGGATCACAGCCTGGGCCTCACAAATGAGCACATCCAGCAACGATTCCCCAGGGAGAGGCTCCAGTGAACCCCTGATTCCGAGGATTCTTCCCCTGGATGGGCCTATCTCAGTTTACAGAATGTATTCTGGAGAGGGCCTTGGTGCCTGGGGCTCTCTGACCCTTAGAAGCGAGGCTTCCAGGATGTTTGGTCTCCTGGCTTAATGGAACATTGGGTCTCAGCTGGGTTATCCGACTTAAGAAATTACAAGTATGAGGGGTAAAAGTACTAAAAATACATAAAAGCTATATAAAGGGGTATAAAAGGGGCATATAAAAAGGCAAAAAATCATCACGGCATCACAGGCACCAGAACTGCCCACAATATTCCAGGATTTGGCTGGTCAGGGCCAACGGGGACCTCACAAACACAAGACCCAGTGTGTCCCCTGTTTCAGCAGTGCCCTGTGTGCCTGTGGGTCACCAGGCCTCATTCCTGGGCCTTCCAGAAAAAAGGGATAAGCAGAAGGCACACAACAGTTGCTGGAAAAAGAAGGCAGCTTTCCCTCTGGGCTGTCTTGTTTGAGGAATGATGTTTCTATCCAGTGATGTTCACTAGGAGGGGCCTAAGATCACAATCCAATAAATTTAATAAATTAAACACTCAAGCCTGAAAGAACTCGCCCTCAGGCAGAGTTATGAAACAAAGCCTACACACACACACGTAGAAGCTTTATTTTTTATTTTCCAGGATAAAGAGTCAGTCATGGAACCCTCTCTCCAGCTGCTGTGGTTCCAGAGGGAAGAGCCAAAAAGGCCTGGAGAGCAGATTTATCTCGTGTTACTGACAGTGGGTTGGCCTGGCTGGAGGAAGCTCAGTCCCCCGTAAGGGATGACTGCAGGAATGTGGCCTCCCTGTGTGCTGCTCTGGCTGTTTTCCAAAGCCACTGGCAGCAGGAGAACTGAGGGAAAGGTATTCCAGTCCCACCGTGGTTGTTGCTTCAGCTCGGGTCAGGTACAGCAGGTACAGCCTGGATGTGGAAACGCTGCATGAGGGCTTTACCTCCCGTCCTGTTCCTCTGGTTCCGCACACAATTCCTTACAAATCATTTTGGAATTGTGGACAGATCATTTTGGGCTCTTCAGGCCACTTGCAGAGCTCTGGAGAGGTGAGATATTCTTATCTAAATCTTATCACTTACCTGGTTTGATGGCTATCCATATGGCCATGGAACATGGAGCAAAACATCTGAGCTGGTCCCATTCATCCATGGCTGTCTTTTTAGGAATTCCTTTTATTTTATGAAAGAAAAGGGCAAAATAATCTGAATTTTGAATGAATTTTGGCTTTTGAGAAGCGCAATCTGTTGTCAAGAACAGACAAAGCTGTTTTTAGTTAAAAGTGGAAATGTTTTCCTGCAAGTGTCTTCTCCAGAGCCACTCATTTGATTTCAACTTCAAACAGAAATAAAAACAAGTTCAGAGGCTGCTGTGGGTCCGGTCATGTGAGAATCGCTGACAATGAGGTGCTTGAATTCAGCATAGAATGAGAGTAGGGTGAAGTGGATTGGCTCCAAGCAAAATCCATTAGCACCGTAACCTGGTTGGGATTGTGGCCAGAAGGATTCTGCACGGAATTCTCCAAGAAAACCCAAAGCATGGAGGGATCACAGTCCCTGGGCTTCTGACAAGACATAGCTTTGGGGGAAATCCTAAAATGAACTTGATTTAATATAAAGCTGGCTCCATCCCACTTGGAACAGGAAAAAATCCCAAGTACGTGGGTGATTGCTCCGTGTGCTGGTCAAAGTCCTGGTATTCAGGGATACTCTGGAAAAAGGCAGAGATGAATCAAAAACAAACAGGCAGAGCCAAACAATCCTTGTTACGAGACACGAGGAAAGGAAAAATCAGAATTATTATTGCTGGCAAGAGACTTAATCAGTCCTGAGTGATGAAACAGATGAAGCTGGGTTTCCTAGAGCACAAAAACTCTCTCAAGGTTAAATTCTGGTGTGTCTACTAAAGTTTGGATTAAAGGAAACCTGAAATTCGGGGTTTTGTATGATCTCCTGCCTCTGTAGACCCCTAAGTGCTTAATATGGGTAAGTCCGAGTTTTATTTTGGTACAACACTTACAGATTCTCTTTCCCAACCACACTTTTCCTTCATAACTGCAGGAAGCTGGAAGTTAAACTGTTAAATTTGACAGTGGTTGAACAAAGGATTCGAAAGTATTGCAAGAAGAAGAGTTCATTAATGTGGACATGACACATATCCATATGAATTCCTCAAGATTCCTGGGATAACATTTCTGTAATTACAAAGTCCTGTAGTTCCAACTTTATGGCATCAACTCCTCCTTGCATAGGTGATTTTGATTCCAAAATTCTTCTTTGCACAGGGGATTTTGATTCCAAAACTCTTCCTTGTACAGGGAATTTTGATTCCAAAACTCTTTGTTGCACAGGGAATTTTAATTCCAATATTCTTGATTCCAAAACTCTTCGTTGCACAGGGAATTTTGACTCCATAACTTTTCCTTGCCCACCTGGTAACAAAGAAAAAGCCAGAAGAGCAAAGCTCTATGAGATTGGAGCAGCCTGTAACTTCCCCAGGAGATTCCTTCCAGGGATTTTTGGCAGGTTTGATTCTACCAGACAATGCCAGGACTGTGGAGGCTGAGCCAGCTAAGAATTGGCACTGGGATAATTCCTTTATCCTAAAATTCTTCCAAAATTTACCTTGTGGTGTGGTCGCAGTAGCAGCACTCCGGGGTCTCCGAGGGTTCTTCAGCGCTTCCTTGAACAAGGCCAACCCAGAAAAATCCGACTATAAACAATTCCTACACTCCATATATCCTTTTAAAGACAGACACACATCATCAAAAATGCTCCAGCCTCTGCAAAGGAGCTTTGGGGCAGGTGGAAGGTCTTCATCTGGAATAACAATACTGGGACAAGGCTTTAGCGTGGGAATATTTTCCGCTAGCAATTCCCATTTCCTTGTTTGACGCGGGATTTGACAGCTGATTTTTGCAGGGGCACTTCCCCCATAAAGCACCTCCATGCTTTGGAGGGTTTCTTGGCAGAATTCATAATCCAGATGTGACTTCAGGTACTTAGACCCAGACCAGGCTGGGTTATGGTGCTGAGAAACATCTGCACAAGGAGTTTTGATGAGGAAAAACTGCTTCCAGCTCCAGGATTAGTGTTTTATCCGGTCTTATCCTGTGCTCTGCCTCTTGTATGTTAATAACCCTTTTAATGTGCCTTTCTGGTGGAATAACCGGGCCATTAAGGGATGAAAGGATTTAAAGTTATTATCATTAGCCTGGAACTCTGGCAGAAAGTAAAGATGAGACTTTCTTCGGCTGTATTTTAGAACAGCTTGAAATTCAGAGTGTTCCCAGGAGTTGCTGCCTTGGAGATTTCTTGTCCTGTCCTGTCTGGAAGATTATGGTTCTTCCATGCAGGATCAAATCTTCCTTGGACCTCTCATAAGGCAGATAGGAAAAAGGAGGCTGGCACTGATGGCCGGGCTGAAGCTACACCCTGAATATTCCCCAGAGGATGCAAAAAAAGCTTAAACAGCATTTTAAGATGATCCTGAACTAGTCCCAGTTTGGTCACCTTGAGGTTTGACTCCAGAGCATAAATGTGGATGGACAGTCCAGCAAATTCTGGGATCCCTCCCATGGTTTTGCACATCTGTCTAATTGTTTGGGAATTTTTGCCCATCAATATTTCCCTGCACAGGTAAAATTTGTAGTTGTGTTAAAGTAGTTCCTGCCTGAATCAAGACTCAAGTAACCGAATCTTACCCAAATATTTGGGAATGGTTTCTTTGTCTGTTCACAAGCCACTCCTGGTTTCTTCTGCAAGTGCGTTGGGGTGGCAGATTTTAGGGAAGATCGCAGTGCTAATGGAATACAGGAGCAGGGAAAAGACAGTGGAATTTTTGGTGCTCTACCTCTTCTGGTTTATGGACCTTTCGAGGTTTTCATGGTGAGTCAACCTCCCTCCTCCTTTGGTGAACCTACAAACATTTTTGAGGCTTTTGCTCTGATTTGTTCCTTGACTTTTCCAGATCAGAACCCATCACAGGTTGACAATCCCAGCTTTGGAAAGGCTGAAAGAGTCTTCTTGACTTGGATCCAAAGCTCTTCGACCTCAGCTGTGAGAGTCACTGGCTCAAGTGAGGGCTTGGGATCAGCCCCTGACAGCTCTGCAGCTTTCATCATCCCACATCCCAGCTCTCCCTCTTCTTTCTGGTTTGTTGTTCCTTCTTGCCACCCTGGCAGATGTTTTCCAGGACCTTGCTTCACTGGGAGCCAGAGCCAGGCTCTGCTGGTCCTGCACTGATTAATTCCAGTGGGAGTGGCACCTCTGGACAATCCCCAGAGGAGAAGGAAGCCCCTTCCTGCCCCTGCTCTCGCTTCTCCTGGGTTACCAACCCCATAAATAACAAAAGAGAAAACAAACCAGACAAACCCTAAAGCAGGAAGAGAGAGAGACTCAGTTTTAATTATATCAGCCTTCAGATTATCTCAATGAACCTCCATGGGAACGAAATGAAGGACATTCTCCTTCAGGGTGGGCATCTCCTTTGGGTGCCTCATTACTCTTTCTGCTTATTAACCCCCTAATTAGAGCTTATTTCTCAGTGATTTTTCCTCTCAGCTACTCATGCTCTGCTTCTGGGTGGGATTTCTTTTCCTGATCCCAAAGATTTGGGCTCTAGCAGAGCAAGACCTCCTCCACATCTTCTGGGACCATTAAATGCGTTGTAAAAGAACAATGCTGGATACACCAATAAAATAATGGATATATTACTCAAGCCATGTATTTATTACTCAAGCAATTACCATAACTTTCCACCAGCATTTTATATCTTCTTATTTCTTATCCACCTCCCTTCCACCCGAGACTGAACAGTTTTCTTCAAGGGAATTTTGTTAAATCAAATTAAATCCTCTATTTCAGCTAAATAACTCCATTTTTTTTTTTTTGTATTCTTCTTTGTTTTTCTCTTCAATTTTCCTCACAAAGAAACTCCAGGAAATTTTCTAAGCACTACTTGCCTCTGGCTGGTCACTTGAAAAGGAACCTGGAAAAATTGAAAAACAAAATGTTGCTCTTTGAAAAAAAAAGATGTTATATTTATTTAAGCATCCGACTTCTTTTATCTCAAAAGATGAGAATTTGTTTTGCATTTTCTTTGTGTTTTAACAGAGAAATCTTCATCTATTTCATCCAGTGGAGTGGATTTGTTCTTCCTGCAGAAGAACCATGAATTTTGTTAAAGAACCAATATTTTCTCTTAGACTGAAAGAAAAAGATTAATGAAATCATCCCTCCTGATCTCAGTTTATCTCCCAGAAATCTCCTGGTGCCTTCCAGCATTCCAGGGTAAGGAATGACCCCAACAGCAGAGTGGACTTCACCACAGGCCCTCTCTCACCTCTGAGTCACAGAGAACTGGACAAAGCCAAAATATCAAAGGAATACCAAGGAAATTTGGGATAAAACCAACTGATTTTAAAGTCAACAGCTCAAAAACAAGCTGTTGGTTCATACTCAGGACCTGACATTCCGCAGCACCAGGAAACTCTTCCACTGAGCCAGGTGCTCCCAGCCCAGGAGGATTTAAACCCAGTTCTACAGACCAGGATTAAATTCCATATCCTGTCACTGTTTATATCTGATCGATGCTAAGCAGGATCTGTAATTTATTCTATGATAAAAAATTCCTTTTTTTTTTTTTTCACTTAGAAAGGAAGTTAAATAAATTTCTCTAAGTTATTTCTAGGGCATGAAAATGATTTATGTCAGGGTTTGAAAAAACTTTGAAATAATCGTAAAATCATGGAATGGGTTTGGTTGGGAGGCACTATATGGATCATCCATTTCCACCCCTGCCATGGGCAGGGACACCTTCCACTATCCCAGGCTGCTCCAAGCCCTGTCCAGCCTGGCCTTGAACACTTCCAAGGATCCAGGAGCAGCCACAGCTTCTCTGGGCAACCTTTTAAAAATTGCATTTAAAACCCTTTATAAAACGGATTTAACATTTTCATTTTTAAATTTTATTTCTTCCCTCTTTCATTATAAGAGGGTAGAAACGGGATAACAAATTTTAAAAGACACCCCCAACTTCACACCAAAATGATTGATTTATTTTACTTCCATACATTTAAAAACCTGAAATAAATAAATTTATTATTAATTTAAATGTTTTAATTTGTGGGAAGCCTCTGTCAGAACAGGTCCACTGGTTCCAAAGAGTCTCGGGCTTTAGCTCAAGTTCCACAGATTTCACCCAAAGTCTATTGGAATCCCAGAAATAATCCTATGGGCTTTGATAGACACTGGATCACAACTTCCATGAACGATGGAAAACTCTTCCAGATGAGAATTTCAGCTCAACACTGCCCAAGTATCCAAACTGGGAAAACCGCTGGAACGTTCCTTGAGGGAAATTAAGTAAGAAAAGAAATTACCAAGCCTCAATCCAAATTAAAATTCCCTTTGGAAAACAGCAAATAAACTTTGCCATCTGGGACTGTCTCGTTTTCCACAACATTTTTATTAAAAGCAGCCGGGTGCTTCCCCTGCCTTTGACTGGTTTGAAGAAGGAGAAGATGTTTATTCAAGGAGAAGATGTTTATTTAAGGTTCCTAATTTGTTTAGAGCTGGCAAATTAAATCCCTGGTTGTGCTGGAGTTCTGAGCTCATTTAAAGAATTGCTCTGTTTAAAGGAGTTTTTGACGTGGATCCATCCGAGTGTGTCCCAAAATGGGAATCATATGCCCAGAGAAACCAGAGCTTGGCACTTCCCCACGCTGGGATTTGGGAGCACAGGGCTGAAACTCTCCCAAACTAAAAGAAAAAAAGGGGGGGAAAAGAGATTTTGCAGTGTTTTCGAAGAAATTCTTCACCTGGTTGTCAATTAATGCCATAAAAAAATCACCAATTAGCTGAGATTTGCGTTAATCACGGGGTGTTAATCATTTTTAGCCACTTGAAGGATCAGAACAGGAAACCAACTGTTAATTTTGGGTAGGAGAGGCCAAGGAAAGCCTGTAAAATGCAGGGAATTGGCCAAAGTCGCTACTGTCACTGCTATTCCTAGAGAAAAGCAGGAATAATTCCTTGGCTTTCCCCCCAGATAGCTGCAGGCACGAGGCTCCGGCTGTGGGCGCATTCCTGAAAATTCCCAACATCATCCCTGCTCCCGTAGGTGCCCAGGGAAGGTGATAGACACTTCCACGGGTCAGTCTGTGCTCTGTGGGATTTCCAATGTTTCCAGATCCCTGAGCCAGGTGCTCTGGTGGGATCCATCCCCCTGGAATTCATCTGGGAAGCAGAGCAACGATCCTGATGGATCCACTGCTCCAGCCAGGGGAAATGCAGGAATGATCCAAATTAAGGAGGATGCAGGGAGAAACACGATCCTTGATTAAGAGTCCTGATCAGCATTCCCAGGGGTGGAATAACTCTCCCATAGGATTCATCTCCCACTTCCATGGGAGTGGATGATTCCTTCATCGACTTCTCCCCTCAACATTCCTTTCTCCATCTGACAAGACTCATGATTTAGCTGCTCTTAAAAGTTTTCTTCGAGGTTCTGGCACCACCCTAAATTATTATTTCATGGGGATTTCCAGTCATCCCTACTTCCCAAGAAAGCAGCAGGTTTCCTACAGGTTTCTGATGGGAATATCCTGTGCTTTAAATGGCTTTTTTTTTTTTGGTTAAGCACCTCCCTTCCTCATTCATTTTTCTTTATTCAACTAATTTGAATCAGCCCTAAGTTTTCCAAGATTTTCTACAGCAGATTCTTGTAAACATTCTGGTCTCAGTTACATAAGGGGAAAATTAAAATATCCCAGGAATATGAGTGGAGTTATCCTCAGCTTTTTCCCTGGATGTGAGGGTGGGTTTTGGTGACATCAGAGTCAGTTCTTAATTTTATTGCTTTATTTTGCAGTGATATTTTTGAAGCAGATTAATTCCCTTTTTACCTCATTTATTCCCTTCCTCTTCTGAGTATTTCCTTGCCATTTGGCTGTTAAATTTCACCAAATTAATTTAAACACTTCCAGGGATCCAGGGGCAGCCACAGCTTCCCTGGGCACCCTGTGCCAGGGCCTCCCTCCTGCTCACAGACAAGAATCCCTTCCCATTATCCCAGAGAGTAGATTTAGAACCCATCTAAACCTACCCGCTGTCAGTTTGAAGCCATTCCCCCTTTTCCTGTCACTCCAGGCCCTTGGAAATTTTCTCTCTCTATGTTTCTTGTCGGATCCTTCAGGTACTTGGAGGCCAAAATTAGGTCACCCCGAAACTTCTCCAGGCTGAACAACCCTAAGTCTCTCAGCCTTTCCTCACAGCAGAGCTTCTCCAAAACTCCCATGAACTTGGTGGCCCTCATGGATGACTCCCATTCTGGGGTCCCTTTTCTATCCATCAGCGGGAATCTCCTCACTGGAAACGTGGAGCTTATTCTCAGGTCCTTAAATTATGTATTAATGATAAAATGTGGGTTATCAAGGAATTCTTAACACTTTGCGTGCACCAGCCATTTTTCTCACCTTGTGTCTCCTGGAGGGGATTGGGAGTCACCTGTCAGAGATGTTTCACTTCCTGGTGAAAATATTCATTGAGGTGAGAAGGATTTCACTCTCCAGTTGCTTTGGAAGCCCCACCCTGAAATTCCTGGATATAACTTTCCCAGAGCCTCATCTTGTAGTGGGATTCTGCTGAGTCCCGCCCTTTCAGCTCGGGGGTGGTTTCACCCTTCATTAATTTTAAGGAAAGAGAAAGAAAAGTTGCTCTTTTTATTATTTATTTTAAATTTTCTCCCTCTCATCTCCCTGAATTTCAACAGCCCCTCTGCTATAATACGCAAACAGCAGGCAGAAATACAGATTTATGGCAGAAATACACTTGGCTGGATCCCTTTTCCCTGAATATTCCCAAAAGCTGCGTGGTTCCTCCACTCCTCCAACCTCAATGTACATAACAAATTCCTTTTGTTTGTTTTTTGTCACTTCCAGGCTGGAAGTCCATAACTAACAGCAAATGGTGGTTTGTTTTCCATGCCATGCTTGTATTATTTATGTCCTGGCTGGGTTTATAACTTTCACTCCCTCCCTATTTCTTGAAGAAAGGCCTCTGATGGCCATTAATTTGATGATGTATCTGGAAGGAACGTGCCAGCACTTGTCTCCCAATAAATTGGAATGGACGGGAATGGGTTTGGGCTGCTGCCAGATAATTGGGTTTGTGGGTTTTCCTGCTCGGGCTGATTTGGACAGAAGAGCTGCATTTTACATCTGTGTAAAACCAGAGGGAGTAAGAGAGGGCAGAAAAGCAGAGGGAGAATAAACAGACTCCTTCTCACAAAAAAAAATTAGGAATTTTCACTTCCCTCCATGATTAATTAATCAGCCGAGTCCAGTATCCTTGATTTGGCATTTTACAGGTCTGTGGGTGGCAGATGGGTGGCACTGAGGGTGGAGATTGTGAGGGTGGAAAAGGCCAGGTTGGACGGGGCTTGGAGCAAAACAAGGAACTGATTGGTGGGAAGAGCCCTCTTGCCATCCTTGGGAGTGTCCAAGGCCAGGTTGGATGGAGCTTGGAGCACCCTGGGATAGTGGAAAGTGTCCCTGCCCATGGCAGGGGTGGGACTGGAGGATTTTAAGGTCCTTTCCAACCCAAACCATTCCATGATTCCAACTAGATCTCCATTCACTCCTTCTATGTTCATAAAACATATCTGGAAGGTGAATCCACCTGACCCATCTCCAACATGTAGGAGTAAATTATGTTCCATGGATAATTGCTTCTTTAGCTTGATGCGGAGGGATTTCAGACAATGAGGCTAAGCCTGGAATGATGCAACATTTTAATTATATTGATTGCTAGAAATTGGGAAGAAAAATTGACTTTTCAGGCACAGAAGCTCTTTTTGAGTGATAGGCACTGACAGGAGAAAGGGGAAAGGTTTTAAATTAAAAGAAGAGATTTAGATTAGATTTCAGAAGGAAATTCTTCCCTGGGAGGTTGTGGGGCCTCCAGAGAAGCTGCAGCTGCCCCTGGATCCCTGGCAGTGTCCAAGGCCAGGTTGGACAGGGCTTGGAGCAACCTGGGATAGTGGAAGGTGTCCCTGCCCATGGAATGGAACAAGATGAGCTTCCAGATCCTTCCAACCCAACTCATTTTGGGATTCTTCCAAACTTTAGGAGGATATTTTCTCCTCCCTTCCAGCTGCTGGGTTGTGACAAGGGAGGTGAGGAAGAAAAGCCAAACCATGGCCTGGTGACTTCAGTGCCTCTGACAAAGGAGTTGGGCTGGGTTGGGTTTTATTCCTGGTTTTATATAAAATATTTATGGACTGCAGGCTCAGAGGGGCCATAACCGATGTGCAAAAGGAGGCAAACCCAAGCCAAGAGTGAGCAGTGGACCTAAAAAACCATCCGGAGCTTAGAGACAGGGAGAGGCTCCCTCTGATATCCACAGTGGGAAAACCCTTTGGGATATTGAGGCCACACTTAATTGGCTGACAAGGGAATAATAACAACTCCCTGTCTGCAGGAGTCGCAAGATTTACTCCAGAGTTTTGTTTCCTTTACAAGACACAAAACGAGTTGGGTTTTGGAGTATTTGTAATAAGGAAGGAGTGGGTGGAGTTCTCTCTATAGGATGTGGGATCATTCCCAGCATTTATCAGATGGCTCATGGAACGGGATGATTTCATTGTCTGGAGTGACCAATATCCCTGTCTCCAAGCAGAAACATGCAAAAGCACTTAGAGATGGAGAATTCTCTCCAGAACTCGTGGAAATAGCTCCATAAAATTCAGCAGGATTCGGTGCAGCACCTTCATCCTCAGTTTTTTCCTCCTTGCAGAGGTAGGAATTGGATGTCCATTGGGATATCCCACTGCTGGCTCACTAGGCAGCACAAATCAAAGGCAGGAATCACCTGCCAAGGAAAAAGCGAACCCTCACGTGATTTACTGTGCACACAAGAGAATGAAACCGTTTAAAAATACACAAAACTAAAGTTGAACACAAGGAAAAACAAATTTCGCTGTGATCATTTAAAAGCTGATTCTTTTTTTTACCTGGATATGATGGCTCCTTGTCACGATTTCCTCTTGAATTTTTTTGGGGTTAAACCAATGAATATTTCACTTTTTTGCATGTGATTATTTTCAGTTGGATTTTTCCTGTAGAAAACATCTATTTTTAAATTATTTTAAGATAAACTGGATTTTTTTTTATTAGAATAACACCTTTTATGGTGATATTGTATTATTTTGGGTGATATGCATGTGGAGATAGTTTGCTTGGGAGAGCAAAGCAACCTGGCCTTGGATGGCAAGAGGGCTCTTCCCACCCAATCAGGCAATTTCTTTTAATTAAAATCCGCTCAGAGGGTGAGACAGGGAACAGTGGCAGTGCTGGTGGAGGTCCCAGGGAGCAAATCAAGGCAGGGACAGTGGCCTGATTCCCAAAATCTCTTTCAAGAAGAAGTTGTGTCGTGGTGTGGTGGGAATTGCTGTGGATACAAGGTCTGGAAGTGCTGATTCCTCCTCAAATGGTGTTGGCTCAAGTGGGTTCAACTCCTCCTTGTCTCTCTCCCAGTTATCCCGGGATGATGGGGATGAAGTGGGAGAGCAGAGAAGCCCAGATCCTGCTCCATATATGAATTCCTTGTGTCGTGAGCCTGATTCCACCTGGATCTGATGCCTCCCCAGAACAGGAGCAGGAATAACAGGGCGATGTCAAGCCTTGGCTGGTTAACCTCAGTCATGGAATCATGGAATCTGCGGGGTTGGAAGAGACCCACAGGGATCAGCAAGTCCAAGCTCTGCCCTGCACAAACACCCCAACAGCCCCACCCTGTGCATCCCTGGGAGCGGTGTCCAAAGGCTCGCGGAGCTCTGGCAGCCTCGGGAATGTGCCCATTCCCTGGGGAGCGTCAGGAACGGGCTGCAGGGATGCTGAGATATCAACCAGACCGTTTTGTCCCCTGCTTTAACCTCTGTGCAGCCGTCACCACGGTGACATTTCACTCTCCTCTCTCGCTCCCCACATCAGCAAGGCTGTGTTTTATTTTCATTCGCGCCACCGAGGCACCGTGACCCGGGAGAGGTTCGGGAAACAAGGAGCTCCATGGACAAGAGCCAGGTTAATCCCTGCCCTCCACAGGGGGAGGATGAGACCGGAATAGAAACATGGAATAACAGCAGGGCTGTGTTTGCTTTGTGGTCTCAGCCCGGGGCTGGAGGGAAGCTCTGCCCCTCTGGGAAGGGATGGCCGGGAGTCACGGAGGGCAGAACCGTGCCTCGGGCTTGGCACCGCCTGCAGGGAGCTCCGTGGGGATCTGCCCAGGCCGGACAGTCCAGCAGGGACCGGTCAGTGTGTCCGAGGAGCCCGGGAGAAACCGGGACAGTGTGTCCGAGGAGCCCGGGAGAAACCGGGACAGTGTGTCCGAGGCGCTCAGGAGGGACAGGGACAGTGTGTCCGAGGGGTCTGTGGGGGACTGGGACAGTGTGTCCAGGGGGTCTGGGAGGGACTGGGACAGTGTCCGCGGGGTCTGGGCACAGCAGCCCCTGGGCAGGAGGACTCAGCACAGAGCAAGGAACCCATAATGAGGGGCTGGATCAATCCCAGGGCAGGCGCTGCTCCAAGCTCACATCCACACCCTGTGGGTGGCTGCCTGAATCCAAAACCCCTTTAGGATTTTAAAAAATTCCTATTATTCTTCTTATGTATTCTTTTTTTCTTTTTGTATTTTCTTTTTATTTTTGCCTTTCTCTTCCTTTTTATCGTCTGTTTCCTTTTCTTCTTCTTCTTTTTCTTCTTCTTCTTCCCTTTTTCTTCTTTTCTTCTTTATTTTTTCTCTTCCCTTTCTCCTTTTTCCTTTTTTTCTCCTTTTTTCTCCTTTGTTTTTCTTCATTTTCTTTTCTAAAATAATCAACTTCCCTCTGTCTCAAGGTATGATACTCCCCTGTGGGAAAAAGCAGGAGGATCATCATCAAAACCTATTCCTGTTATCCAGTTTTCCACATTTTTAAGCAAATCCTTATGGACCAGATTTCCCAAAAGGAGGCATCTAAACACCCTCTCTTAATTAAAGACACTACAGTGGCTAAGAACTGTACTTTCCGTACCAAATCCTAAAACATAAAGGGCTTTTTCTTCAAAAATCATCTCAGTGGGATCTTCATCCTCAGCTCCAAGACCGTTTCCATGAGAATTAAGAACCTAGATACAGCAAGATATCCAGACTTCGGGTAAAAATAGGGAACAACATTTTCCTCACGTTTTATTCTGTTAAAACGAGATGTTAAAGAGGGGAGTGAGAGATTTTATATAAAAACATCTGCATCACCTAAACACTGGGAAGACAATTCCTGGGAGATTTTTCCTCCGCCAGCACCAACGCAGGGGTCTGAGTGTGCTCAGCAAAATAATACCCTAAGCAAGAACCCAGAGGGACAAGGTTTAAGACTTGCCTGGAAGTGAGGAGGAATTTTTCCCATGGCATTTGCAGTTCCTTGGGTGCAGGAAGTTCACGGATTTGTTAGGATTGATGCTGAGCTCAACAGCCCAGGAATGACATCACCCCCTCAACCCCACCCACCGCTGGGGGAGCGGAAAGTCGCCTAAATCCTGCTGGACACGGCTCCTTAGGAACCCAACCCATCCGCCAGCCCCTTTCCTTGGGGTTGCTGTTCTCTGGGACGCTCTCCTTCCCGGCTGGAGAGCGCCAGGAAGCGCTCAGTGAGTGGGCAATAATGGTTTGATGTCAATAGGAAGTGTCAGCCTTGGAAGTGGCCGTGTGTCTGCGAGCTCAGACGGGACCCCACAGCTCTCGGAGCATGTGTGGGAATCCCACAAAGCTTTGAAGCGCCTCCAGAGCACACAGCCCCTTTAATTCCCCTGTAATTGCCAGTGTCAATAGTCAGCGGGGATCCTTGGGTCATTTATTGTTTTAATCTGGGAGCAATAGCGCCTGACAGGGAGGGACTCGGTGGCAGGGAAAGGGGAGAGGGAAGAGGGGAGAGGGAGCAGAGCCCGGCTCGGAGCTGGAGGAAAATCCCTCTGTGTGCTGGGAGGGCAGGGAACACAACGTGAGCAAAAGGACACCCACAGGACAGAGGGAAGCAGAACCACGGCTCTTTCGGAGCTGTCCGCAGAGCTCATCCTGCTCCTTCCCTGGTGCTTTGCCAAAACCGTGGTGGTGGAGCCAGAGGGGAAGGAGCTCTTGGCATGCAGAGGAGACAGTGCCGCGTTTTGTCCTCCTTCTCTTTGCTCCGGTGAAATCCCGCTGAGATTCCCCCATGGACGGCTCCAAAACTGCCATTTCCTACTAGAATGACACTACTTCTACTCTCTGAAAATGCTGGCCAGTGCAGGTCAGTAGGACTCCAAGTAGCCTTTGGTTATCAGAAGAGTTATAAAATTCTTAGAGTTCCTTCAAGGAGTAAAGTACCTATTTCCACACAGAATAAATATTCCAGCAATGAGCTGCCTGGCTCTTGGCATTTATTTGGGACCTTTCCTGCCTTCCAAAGAGTGACTTTGCCTTTTCTGCACCAGATACTGACAGAAAAGAAGCTGAAACATTCTTTTAAAAAAGTGGGAAGTCTCTGGGCTTGGAGCATGACTTTCCAGGAGGTTTCCATGCCTGATGGTCACTTAGGTTGGGAAGATGCTCAGCTTTTCTTTTTGTAAATACTGAACTTCACCTTGTCCATTTTAAACTTTTCTAATAATTTCGAGGAGGAGAAATTTCTAATTTTTTCTATTTTTTTCTAAATATTTCTAATAATTTTGAGGAGTTTTTTGTGCCAATAAAAGGGAGGGATGGGGCTTGGAACACCTGGGATAGAGGGAGGTGTCCCTGCATATGGTGACAAAAATGAGATGATTTTTAAGGTCCCTTCCAACCCAAACCATTCTGGAATTCTATGGAGTGAGGATTGAAATTCTTAGGAAAGGGAAACTTTGCCCAAAAGGTGCTTGGTTACCTGTTTACTTCCATAGCAGTGTTCCCACAAAATGGGGAATACTTCCTTTAAAAATTCCCAAGATAAATAAATTCAGTGCTGGTATAAAAATGCTTTGATTTTACATTTCTGGAACAAAATAATAGAAATATTTCAGGGTGACCTCTCTCCTTTTCCCCCATTTCAACACTTGGACTGCAGAACTTAAATTATTGTAGCACTTTCTATTTCCCAGAGGGATTTAGGATCGCATCCTTCAACTTGTTTGGAAAAGATCTCCAGAACCTCACCAGTGCCTCCAACTTTCAATTGCTCCCAAATTCTGCTCCTGGTTAAATCCCTGGCACTGGGAATCTGCTGCCTCCAAACCAGACCTGCCAGTTCCCTCTTCCTCCTCCCTCTGGCTGTAGGGGCAGGAATTTCTGCCGAATCCTTGCCCAGGCAGGTGTTGGTGGTTTCTCCTGTCCCGAGTGTCCCCAGGAGGGAACAACTGATGGTTTCATGAGGTGCATCCCACAAACCACCTCTGGCTGGGGACCAGGGTGGCTCTGGCCACCATGGAGCGAGGTGAGGATGTTGTTCCAGGGCGGGGGGAATTGGGGTTTACTCCTGGAATGTTGTTTGGATCACAAAGGTCCTGCTCCAATGGAAAGGTTGGATACCTGCTCAGAAATAAATGTGCATTCACAAAATTGTCTCAGTGCCTGGCTCCTATAAGGTCCTTGAATGTTAAAATCCTTCCAACCCAGGCATAATCCTGGTCATGCTGGAATTCCAGGTTGGAACTCCGTTTGGGCTGTGAGATGATATCCCATCAATCCCAGCTACTTGGGATTGTGCAGATTAATTGATTCCCAAATTGAAGTCATCCAGGTATCCCAGGATTTTATTTTCTCAGCTGTTTTGTTTTGCAGATTTGTTTTGTTTTGTTTTTGTGGGATTCTGCTGCTGTGTTTGCATGGAATGTACCCCAACATCCCCCCCCATATTTAGGTTTTCCATTAGGCTGCCCCCTCCTGTCAGGGAGTTGTGCAGAGCCACAAGGCCCCCTCTGAGCCTCCTTTTCTCCAGGCTGAGCCCCTTTCCCAGCTCCCTCAGGAGTTCTCCAGCCCCTTCCCAGCTCTGTTCCCTTCTCTGGACACGCTCCAGCCCCTCAATGTCCTTCTGGTCATGAGGGGCCCAAAACTGACCCAAACTGAGAGACAGCCAGGTCCCTCAGGTGTGGCACGCAGAGACATTTGGGATTTTTGGGATGTTCAGGAGATAGAAGTGGAAATGGGACAGAGGAGTTATGGGAGATTGTGCCCTCCTGGAGCAGCAGCTGGATGTCAGCTGAGATATTCCAACCAGTGGAACTTAATCCAGGGATTGTAGGTGAAGGAAAAGCCCTTGATACTCCCTGTGAATGTAAACATGGCAAGTGCTACACGAAATTCCTGCTGTTTTCCTAAAAGAGCTCCTTTAAAATGTTCTGTCCTGTCTGGAAATGGAGAATTTTAAATCCCAAACCAGCCCCTCTGATTGCAGCTCCAATATTTATTTGGGATATAGATAGAAAAAGCAAACTCAAATGAAATCAAAACTTGTAACAAGAAAAAGTTGTTTTCTGAAGAGGAAAATAAACTTGCTCTGGAGAAGAAAATAAACTTTCCCTATAGGAAAACCTGAAATAATGTTCATTTTAATTTATTTTTAAATGGTTTATTTCAAACGTTCTTGAAAATATAATAAAAATCCCACTTTAGACAGAGGTGCTGAGTTGAAGGAAAACATTCAGTTCATTGGAACTTCAGTTTTTCTCCGTGTAAACTTTGGAAGCACCAAATACAGCGGAGCTTCAGCCTCCAAGAAATGTAATTCCTATATTTCAAACACACTTTTTAATAGGAATTCTCCTGAAGGGTTTTTTTGTTTTTTTTTTTAAGCAGAGGATGGCTCTGAATCTATATGAACTCCATAAACACTGGAATTAAAATTGGGATAATTGCTCCAGCTGGGGTTTGGGAAGTCCAGCCCTTCCCCAAAGATTATATTTGGGAAAATGCAATGTTTTGGAGACACTTAATTCCAGGTACAGCCAGTTCTGTGGGAATCCCAAAATACTGGTGGAGCCTGGATCTGGTGCAATTCAATCCCTGAATCCTCCAGTGTCATTCCCTGAATTGCATCGGGGGATGGAGAGGAAGAACAAGACCTGGAGGGTGCAGAGAAGATTCCTGGTCCACCCAAATCCAGGGACAGGTTGTTCCCTGCCTTAAACCAGGGGAAGTTGGGAAGCCACAGGAAGCAGATCCAAGTGGAAGTTTTTCCTGTTTGCTCCTTTTGCTTTCCTTTAATTGCTCAGTAAAATGTGTTCATTTGTAGGATTCAACTCCTGGACTCTGGAATGTTTTATGGAGTGGTTGGGTCCTCACCTCACAATTCCACTGGGATTTTGCCAGAGCTTGGTGGTTTTCTTGCTGAGTTTGGATTCGCAGAAAACCTGCTTTAGAAACTGGTTAAAAAGATTAAAAATCATTGAGTAAGATTAAAATGAGAAAAACCCCAAGGATTTCATGAGCTGGAACCACTCTTTACATTGGGATAGCATCCATAGGGATGAGGAGAGTCTGGGAGGAAGACATGGAATGAATCCTCAGCAAGAAATGGCTTTAAAAACGAAACTGCTCCCATTACACACCAAAACCTTTGGATCCATGGAGAATTCCCAATCATATTCCTGTATGGCCCAAATACTACCGTGGACACTCAATATCCTGAATATTTTTATGGTAATTTCCCAGGCTTTGCAGTGAGTCCCAAACCACTTTTCACTGGAATGGTTCAAGTCCAGGACAGGGAATGCGGCTGCTTTAGCACCAAACATTGTCTGATCTAATCAACGTTTCAGAACTCCTATAATTCCCATAATCTCCTTCACAGGATTAGGATTTCCCCTCCTGCACCTTTGTATCCTTTTATTTTGTTGTGGCGATTTCATTGCATCAATAAATTCCACAATCCCATCCCATAATCAGCCACTCTTCCAACACTCCTATCCCAAGCTGAACAATGGTAATCAGGGGTTTTTTTAGGTTTTTCAGAGAAATGAAATAGGAAAAAATAAAAGTGGATTGTGAAATTATTTCAGGATGAGATTAACAGAGGAAAATAATCTTAAGAAAAAGGAAAAAGAATGTTTGTATTAGTGCTAAAAGCAGCTGTCCTTAATTATCCAAAATTAAACCAAAATTAATAGGAAAAGGTTAAACAGATGTAATAAACAAGACATCAGAAGATGACAAAGATTCCTTCTTGAACCTTTTGACTTTTTTTTTTCCTCAAATATTTGCTTTCATCCCCTGATTAAAGATGAAAAAGGAGATTTCAGAGAGGACAGCATTTTCCATGAAAGGAATGATGTGGATTTCACTGAATCTCCCAGATTCCCCAGAACTCCTGGAAGGTTTTTCCCAAGCAGCCACTTTTGGAAGCCTCACCTCTGATATACCTCTACTTCCCAGCCTTGTAGCAGCACCAGAGGAGCACTTGTCACAAATTCCTTTTCCTGCTTCCTCCCTGCACACAGTTTGGAGTTTTATTATTCCCACAAAAATGCTTTCTGTTGGATTTTCCCAAGGACGGAAGAGCCGAAGTGCTGCTGCAAATTGTTGGTGGTCCTTTTCCTGACCCAGAAACCCAGAGTCAATAGGATATTTTATGGAATTCTTTAGTGGATAAGCAGAAGAGAGACCTGGCCTGATATTTGTGACTGTGTGGAGAAGATGAACCAGCAGGAAAAGGAAGTTCGGGAAAGCTGTGGGTTCCATGTTTTTAGGGATTGATCCATGACAAGAGTCTCTGCTCAAAGCTGAGCTGAGGTAGTGTTCCAGTTGGGATGGAATAATTATATCCATCTCTAGACTGGATTCTGGGAATCCGTTCACCTTCACAAGCATCCAGGAATCATGGAAAAACAGGAAGTCCTCCAGCACTATCCTTATCCTTCCCAGAGGAACAAGTGCGTCTCGCCAGGAGTTCATCTGCTGGCCACACTGAGAGGCACAGACACTTCTCCTGTGCAAGGTGAAAATGGGATGCTTCGGATTGGGATCCAAGGGATTGAATAAAGGCTGACTTCGGCTCTCCCATTTCCCCCCCCAAAAAACCCAAAACAAGAAAAACCACACCAATAAATTTGGAATAAATAGGAAGCAGCTGCAGTGGGCACGACTGTAAAATCTTGTCCAATTCCCCCTTCTCTCCCTGTCTTATTCCAATTGTGCTGACCTTGAAGTCTGGAATGTTTCCTATCATCCCATTCCCACAGAATGAAGGAAAAAGTGCCTTCAAGTCCTCTTGCAAAGCTGAGGGAAGGGGAGGAGGGGGAGGCAGAGGGCAGATTTCCCACTCCCTGGCCTTGTGCCTTGGCTTGGAAGGGCTGGGATGCCCCCCCCAAGTTTGTCCCAGCCTGGAGACGGATCAGGCCGTGCCTGGTGTGACTGGAACACGTCAAAAGACAAGGGAGCCGATCCCAGCGGTGCCATTCCCAATCCATGTCATCAATTAACTCATTAAAAAGTGAAATTCAGAGCAGCGGGAGACATCAAATGAAAAGATTTGCAAACGAGTCCTCCCCACTGGGCCTTTCAGGGATTTCTGGGAGGTCCTTTTGCCACTGCCTGGCTTTCCCACCATCTCCTGTCACTTCCTGCGTAAACTCCATTCCCTCTGAATCCCAAAGAAAGTCCCTTGTTTCCGTCACTTCTGAGGCTTCATTGTGGCTTTGCTCCCTGCCAGAGGCAAACCTCCGGCTGCCCTCAGGAAATCTCCCAGTCTCTCCTCATTCCCTGGGCTCCTAGCCAGAGGCTTGTCTCCCTCTGGTTGCTCCCTGTCCTCCAGAAGCTTTTCCCAGCTGAGCCAGCTCAGGTATTTTCAGGAAAGAAAATACTGCCTTCCACTATCCCAGGTTGCTCCAAATCCCATCCAACCTGCCCCTGGACACTTCCAGGGATGGGGAATCTACTGTTTCTTTGGAAATCTGTGCCAGCTTTGGAAATCTCACCAGCTTTGGTGAAAAGTCACAATTAGGTCTCTCTGGAGCCTTTTCTTCTCCAGGCCGAACAATCCTTAACTCCAACTTTTCCAAGTAACATCCAGAGAAATTTTGAGATTAAAAACAAGGTGCCCTCATGGCAAAGGGGAAGTGGGCAGAACATGGACAGAAAATGGGAAACAGGGAAAAGAAACCTCCAAGGGAATGATCCAGGGGAAACCCAACCTCTCCCAGTCTCACTTTCCCCTCACATTTCCACCCAAGGAAGCAGTGGAAGTCTGCCTGTGGGAAGGATTCTGCACTCCTTTGGATTAAAGACTGGCAATTCTGCAGGAATTAATAATCCCAGAGCGGAATCCATGGCATCCCTGGGGCAGGATCGGGAGCTGTTTATGGCTGTTGGCTTGATCATGCCCCACTTCATGCCAAATCTTTGCCACTGACTGACTCAGGCACTAAAATTCCCTTTTTTTCCTGCCAGATGTTTTTTATTTGGCACAGAACCTGCCAGGGTGTCTTTCAAACATTCCTGCTCTCCATGTTCAGTTCCTGAAGAAAATTCCTCCTGCTGAGTTTTCTCCCTCTAAACCATCCCCAAATATCCCAATGTGGTGTGTGGATATTCTGTGGAGGGCAGCTGAAGTCTTCGGGATGGTTCTTGCCTTGCACTGAGCACTTGGAAATGTGGGAAAAGGAGCATAAAATCCAAGGACTGAAGTGCGGAGGAGCAGGAAGGGCTCTGGTATCCATGTGGAGACACAGGATCACTCCCCGTCCCTGGAGACTCCGAAATTAACTGGATAAAAATAAGGATTTACAAGGATCAGCCACCCCTCTTTATCTATTCTTTTTCTGTGCCACACCAATGGAATCAACAGAGCCAGGGCTGAATAATGATGGGACAAATTATTCCAGGGAATGGGCTTGGAAAACACAAAAAAATAAGGGATGGGGGGTATTTTTCCATGTGGATTGAAAATGTTTTCCTCTTTATAGAAGGGAGAAACGTTGGTGATTATTTTCATGACAGATCTGTCAGCAAAAGGGTGGAATTGTTCTTTGAAATCCATGATTAATGATCCGATAAATCTCTACCCTAAGGATTGGGAAAGGTGAGGAAAGATTTGCTGTCTAGAGACAGCTCAGATTCATCCATAAGTTATGAACCCTTGCATGATAATCAGGCTTGGGAAGACTTTAAATCCACCAAAATTCCTGGCTGGCAGTGCCACACCTCCCGTGGGGACTGATGGATCCTCCTCTCCCGGTTTGCTCCCCCGATGATTTTCCCAGAGTCAGTCACTGGGTTCAGTGAACTCAAAGCCTATCCCCTTCCACGGCTCTGGAATTTCTTCCTGGCATGGAGACAGGATTGCTCCTTGCCAATGACTCAGAGCTGGCAGGAGGGAAGGGACTTCCTGAAAAACACATTGCACGTGTCCAGTTGGGCAAGTTATCCATGAAAACCTTCGCTGCCTGGCATCAGGGGCAGCAGCGGGAATTTAGAATGGGAAGAGGGAGGTGAATTCCAGATATTACCAGATCTGTTCCTGGAGCTGGCCTTGGTGGTAGAAAAAAAAAAGGAAAAACCTCATAATTCTCCCACTTTCTAAAGGTGGGTAAACAAATGGTGACAGGATAAGGAGTGGAAGGGAAAGATCAGGAGTGGGACTGTGCCAGGAAAACAGCAGGATGGCTGCCATCACATCTGGATATGGCTCTGGAAGTGGCAGGCATATCCATATATTTTAAGGGATTTGGAGTAGGAAGTAAAAGTTGAGGTCAGTCCCCAAAATCTTGGGGTAAAACACTGGGAAAAATCCCTTGAATATCCCCTTAAGAAACCCATGTGTTCCCTTAACCAGACATGGAACTCCTCCTCAGTATCCCCAAATTCTCTGGGAATCTTGTACTTTCTACATGTGAATATCATTGCCATAAAATTGAAGTTTCCTGCAAATTTTCTGTAAACTTTAGATTTCCTCACACCCCATTCCTCTGCCTGGTGGATTCCCAATAGAGAACTGAATTGCGGGATATATGGGATTTATCTTTTGGGATATTTCTGGAATGCTGGAGGCTCAGGCAGGAGATAGCACAGCCTTCACTGCTGCTCTGCAAGAGACTTGTTGGAGTTTGTCCTGTGCCAAGAGGTTTTCTTCCCTCGGCTCCTGCTTGGAATGCTGCTGCCTCTGGAGCATTCCTAGGAAACTAAATCTGGATTCTCCATGAAGGTATCCCGGAGCAGCTCCGTTGGTGTCAAAGACACCATTCCTGACCTGAGTGACCTCTGGAATTGGGCTCCCACCCCGATAAATACCCAGGAGTTGTCTTGCTGTGGAAAAAAACCCTTTGGATTCTTGCACTTGGCTTATCCCAATCCAGCTCCCTGTTTTGGCAGCGAGTCCCGGGCGAGGTTGCTTCAAGGGAATCATTTCGCCCCTTCCCTTGGATTCTCCAGGGAGGAAAATCCCAATGCTCACCTGGAGTAATGTAAACCTTAATTAATTAATGCTCCCAAAGCATCTTGGCATGGAATGCTATGGATTTGTAGGATGAGCATGCTCCCTGGCCTTCCGTATGTTCCACAGAACTGACTGCTGGGGAAATCAAGGAAAATCCAGGAAATAAGAAAAGCAGGTGGGAACAATCCTACTCAGGTTGAGGAGACACTTAATAAATCCATTTATAGTTGTTGAAAAATACATTATTTTAATTGGGGTTTTTTTTGCTAGGATTTGGTCCTCCTGAAATGGGGGTTTTTAGGAAGCAGTGGAACAGAATTCCAGACTTAGGCTTGAAATTACCCAGCCATTCACAAGTCAATGTAGGAGTGTTGAGAAATACAGCACTGACAAGTGTCAAATTCCTAAAAAATCCCCACACTCCCCAAAATGAGAGGAAGCAAGGAAGGAAGTGAACCTCAGGAAGATGTTTTGGAATTGCTGCATCTCCCGGGACTCCTCATGGAATGGCGCCTCCTGTCCTCATCCTCTCTCCCTCAGGGATAATCCAACCTGAAGGGAGAAGTTCATGGAGGAAGAAGGAAATGGAAAAACAATTTTTCCATTTAATTTGTCCAATTAATTTTTCCAATTTAATTTGCTTCTCTGCTGGGAGAATGGAAAAATAAAGCACTGCAGCTGTGAGAGACGGGAATCAGTCGGGAGACTGGGCTTGGATTTCCTTGGAAAAATTTGCAGCTGCTGTTGAGTTTGAAGCATTTCAAATGAAGCTGAGGAGACCAAATTGAATTTGAAATGAAAATCCCATAAAGGTCATAAAGAACCCAACTCCATGTGCTAAAACTCTGGATTTTACATGGAAAAATGGCACAGGGATGACCCTGCCACAGGTGAATCCATGGAATTCTCTTAGCCGTGATCTTCCCTCCTCTCACTCCCTACCTGAGGCTCAGAGTCAAAGTTTACACAGATAAACAATAAATAAAACAGGGAAGAGCCAATTTCCAACCCCCAGGATAAGTGGGATCACCTTATGTCCATAAATCTAAGCTCTCTTCCATCCCAACCCAGGAAATTCCTGGTGGGAAAGTGCCGGGCTCTGCTCTGCATCCCACAAAAAAGCGACCAGGGAAATTCCATGGCTCCAAGCACCATTTTCCTCCTCCTATCCCAGCAACAGGAGCTGGGATCTGACTCCCACGTTCTGTTATTTAAAGCCGTTGTGTGATTCCAACCCATCCAAATCCAGAGCTGGATCAAAATCCACACCCTGGGAATTCAGAGTTTTCACAGCTCAAGCAAGAGATTGGAGTAGAAATTATTCCACCGCCTCTTCGAAGGCTGCAAAGTTGGGATTCTTTCCTTCATGGACTTAAAAAATCTCAAATATTAAAAAAAAAAAAAAAAAAAATAGGGGGGAAAGGTCACCTTTTTTCCCCTAAAAGCTGGATAAAATTTGTTTTAATTGTGCCCATTTGGACAATAATTAAGTCTAATTTCAAGAACACATTTTGATATATTAATATATTGATATATTAATTTCTTGGATCAATTTTAATCTAAATCTCTAGATTTCAATCAATGGAAATGGAAGTATTTTAAATATAATCACTTTTTCTAAGGAGGTGAAAAAATAAAACTTTTGGAGCTTGAGTTTTACCCCAAATAACGTTGGAATTCTAAAGGAATTCTAAAGGAAATCCAAAGGAGCGAAATCTTGGGCTGATTTTCAACAACAAAACCAGAATTCTTGGTTTCTCTCACTATTTTTTAGGATTAAACCACCAAATTCACATTATGGGAGTGCAAAATTAACAATTAACAATTAATAATTATTAATAATTACTATAATCAATAATTAATAATTAATAATTATTTCAAGCATATTTTATTAATGGTGTAATTTAATGAGATTTATTTCTCCTCTCACATGAACACACTTTAATGTTCAATCCCCTCCTAATGATGAAGGTTAATTTTTAATTCTGATGTCCAGTGTTTGGTTTTGAGGGGAAAATAAAGATTTTGAACTGGCTGCCCCCATTGTCCCTTTTTCTGTTTTTTATCTCTTTCTAAATTAATTAATCTAATTTTAGAGCAGCTAAAAGAAGCAGATGAGTACAATTAATAATTTTGAAATAGACATGCAATAAATTAAAATTCACTTTAGGAATATTTAAGAGATTGGAGATGAATTTCTGTCTACGAATGTTCCAGAAACCAAATAATTTTTCTTTAAATAAATGAAAATTTCAGTTTAATGAATAACAAATAAATAAATAAAAACAATAGATAAATGAATAGATAAATACACAGAAATTGGATGGGTTTTCAAGCTTCGTTGGGTTGGAACCAGTCAGCCCAATTCCTGTTGCTGGTGAAGCCAAGAGGTCGCTACCCCTGGATTTCCACCCATGGAAAAAGGGAAAAGGATGATGTTTAAAGCACACACAGCAATTATCAAGAATTTTTAGGATCATGGAATGGTTTGAGTTGGAAAAGTCCTTAAAGATCCTTATATTCCAACCCTTTGCCATTGGCATGGAACCTTCCACTTGAAGCAGCTTTTCCTCCATTCCCCCGGATTTCCAACTTTATGGCGTGAGTAGGAAAAAAAAAAGGAAAGGAAATCTTAATTTTAGGATATTGATCCTTTAAAAATGCCCTGATTTTGTATCTTAGGCTCTGACAATTCCATTTCTGTTCCTTTAGTCTTCATTTTCCAAGGACTCTTTTTGTCCCATTATGATCCAACCCTTTCAAAGTGATTTGCTCTTTGAAAGGAAAGGAGGATTTTTTAGGATGAGTAGATGGAGGCTCAGGAGCAAATCCCAAAGGTCTCAGCTTGGTTTCCTAAACTTGGGTGTCTCCTGATATAAGAGAATTTTTATTTTCATTTTTATTTTCTGTCTTTTGATTTTTTTTTCATTTTTCATAATTATTTTTCTTTTTTTTTCTCATTTTTATTTTTCATTTTCATTTTTTTACTTTTTATTTTCGGTTTAAGGTTTATTTTTAATTTCCATTTTTAATTTTTTTATTTTTATTTTTATTTTTATTTTTATTTTTATTTTTATTTTTATTTTTATTTTTATTTTTATTTTTAATTTTGATTCTCTTTTTCATTTTTTAAATTTTCATTTATATTTTATTTATATTTTTATTTTAATTTTTCTTTTCTTTTTTTTTACTTTAATTTTTATTTTAATTTTTATGTAATTTTCATTTTTATTTCCCCCGACCTGTGCTTTGCATAAGGTCAGCCTAAAGAATCCAAAGCCAGTCTTGACTGAAATCTCTGTTTTCTGGGAAGTCTAAGATTAATCCCAGGGATTGTTTTGTTCCATTTCTGACATCTCTTGGCTCTTTCCTACGTGTGATGCCACAACTCCAAGTTATTTTTGGGAATACACATCCACCTCCACACCCTGCTCCATGTGAAGTATGGGCAGGATTAAACCCTGAGGAGACGATCCGTGAGCTTCCAGCAGAAATGGTTCATTCCCGTGTTTCCATGGGAAAAATTCACCTCACAGCCACAGAAAAGGAGGCGTCCACTTGCCAGGAGGAATCTCAGCTCTCCTCATAAATCACTGGAGATCATCCAGTGAAGCCAGCGGGATCTGAAGAGCATCCAAATGTGGGAATGTCATTTCCTGCTTTACCCGACTGCCAGCTCGGATGACCCGAGATCTCCCCAACATCTGCTCCGGGCTGGAGGACATGAGGCTGGATCTAAAGGAGGCTTTGTCCTGCTCAGGAGGTCCCTGAGGGCCAAGAGAGCTGTTTTGGAGCACATGGAATCATGGAAGGGGTTGGGTTGGAAGGGACCTTCAAGATCATCTCATTCCAAGCCCTGCCATGGGCAGGGACACCTTCCCTGGCTGATCCGAGCCCTGTCCAACCTGGCCTTGACATCAAATGGAAAAAAAATCATTAAATACAAGAAATAAGTGCCTTATCTCACTTACAAACCTAAATTTATTGCCCTATTCCCAAACCCACCACTGAGGGATCATTTTTCCTTCATTTTATCCAATCTACTGAAAAACATCAACATTTGTGACCTTAACCTGCCCAAAAATGCACCAAGCAGCCAGAGCTGCAGCTCCTCTGTGCACAACTACATCCAGGGGCTGCTGCCAGCTTTCCCCTGCCCTCACTGATCCAGCAGGAAACTTTTCCAGTGGGAATCAAGTGTGAGCCCTCCTGAAAAACTCATCACCTTTCCTGGGTCTTACAAGTGAAATCCTGCTGGGGGTAAAATCCCGCTGGAAAAAGCAGCATCCATAAAGGAGACAGGAGTCCCGCAACTTTATTCGAATAAAAGGGGAGAGGCCACCAGGGGTTTTCTCTCTTGAGGTTTTGGAGGGCGCAGCCTCATTTTGGTAGGGAAAATGTCTTCCCAAACAATTCCATGGGTGAGGGGATGGCTGTGAACGGCTTTGAGATGGGGCTTAATGTCTCTGTTAACTTCCAGCCGCGGGTTTGTTCCAGAGCCCGGACAGGCTGACTCCTGAAACAGCCAAATGGGGCCGCACAAGGCTGAGATTCTGAACTTTGGGGGGAAAGGAGAGGTTTAAAGGGGGGTGTGTGGTGGGCAGTTCGGGAAGGCTGCACCCTCCTGGTACCTCAGCAGTGGGAAAGGAAGAGGGCACCGTGCGGCCGGAGTTTGGGATAAAAGGAGGCTGCGCCCTCCGACACCTCGAGAGAGAAAACCCCGCGGGCTGGGCCCCGGTGGCCTCTCCCCTTTATTCGAATAAAGTTACTGCACTTCTCTGTCTCCTTTATGGACATTGGCTTTTCCCAGTGGGATTTCCCGCACACTTTTATCCCAAACTCCTGGCCATGGAAAAATCCCCTAACCCAAGGAATTGTTTGGGAAGACATCAGTGCACGTCTTCCCTGCCCAGGTGAGTGAATAGGGATCACATCATGGAAGAGAATCACTCCCAGTCCTCCCAGGACATGGATTTGTTGTACATCCAAATAATCCCATTTCAGGTGATTTCTTCGTCTTGGATGAAACAGATTCCGCCCACGGCGGCCCTAAATCAGGATAAATCCATGAAAACACTGTATGACTTCAGCTGTGGGAATAAGAAAGGACAGATCACAAAACCAACCCAGCCGCCAGCAAAGTTGGCAGAGACCAAAACTGAATTGCTGCTGCTTAATTTATACTTGAAGCTATTTCCTAAATTAAGATTGGGAAAGGAGATCAAAAATCAGGACAATTTTCAACATTAAAGTGAAAAAAAATTATGATCCTTTTTTATTTTTCTAAAACAAAACTTCAAGTAGTAGGAAGCAAATTGATTACAAATCAGGTGTCAAAACCACAGGAGAACCCAACAACGGTGAGAAAAAAGTCAAATCCCTGTGAGATTTTTGCTTTTTTCCAATCAGATAAAAGCGGGAACACACAGAGGGAAAAACTGAGCCCTTGTGTTAAACTTTGTCACTCATCCAAAGTGTCCCCACAGAGATCCTTCAAAACCAACACTCATCGAAGGGAGGATGAACCTCTGAGTCAGTGCTTCAGAGCCAGGACATGGGGAGTGTCTGCCAGGATCAAATCCCTGTCCCTGGAGTCTGGAAAAGAAGGGAAAAAATAGTGAATGTGCCGGAATCAGCCTCTTCCCTTCTAAACTGGGATTCACTGGGACTTCAACACTTAAAAATGGAATATAGGATGAATCCACCTGTTTGCTGGAGATGCTACTTCTCCCAGTGGAATGGTTTAGTTTGTCATTACGAAGTCTAGGAAAACTCAGGGAATTTTGTTTCAGTCCCTTTGGAGCTGAAGGAATACGGTGAGATCCGTGGATGAATTGTTAAGCCGGGGTTTGGGATTCTTGGCCATTCCCATGGGCACCCACAGAGCCTTGATTCCAAAGAAATCTTACCTTCAGCACCTCTAAAACTGCCTAAACCCTGTGGCACATCCAGAAGACATATTGAGTGGTTGGACCAAATCACAGCATAAATCCCAGTTTTTTTCTGGGATCTGTTCCTGGGTTTGCTCCTTGCCCAAGGTCACACCAGCCCAAATTAATTCGGTTGAAACCTTCAGAAATCATCAGATCTCCTGATTTTTTCTGTCTGAAAAAAGCATCCAAAATCATGGACGTAGAATTGTTAAGGTTTTGGGATCATCAAGTCCAACCATCTGCAAATAAATCTGGATTAAACAGAACCATCCCTACACCCTGAGAAATCCAATCTTTGCTTTGTTACCTCGTTTGGTCTTTCAGAGTTGTTGATTTATCCCAGAAAATTCCCCTCATTTCAGAACAGTTCCATAGCAAAAAGAGGATGATGCCCTAAAGGGGAGGTGGAATTTTCCATTTACCTGGAAATATCCCACAGTTTGCACAGGAATGTGCAAACAATCCCGTCAGAAAGCACACACAGCTCTTCCCACATCCAGTGCTGCCGTTATCCATCTTTTCCAGGATGTGTTTTTAGACTGGAGCCTCTGAAGAAGCCAACCTGTGCCGACCTCCAGGGATTACTCATGGAGCTGTCACAATTCCAGGGAAACAAACACAACTTAAAACCAGTTTAGAGTCCAGCTCAACCGTTGATCTTAAGAATCACATCCATAAATTTCAGCCTATCACGGACATCTGGAACTTTTGGTCGCATCCTCGCCTGTTATTTTTTATATTTATGGAATGTCCAGGGTTTGTTTTTCCTTTGGATGGTGACCACAGCACGTTTTCTCTCTTTGGGAGCAAGATCCCAGCTGGATCTCCTGCTGCAGGCAGGAGAAGACCTTTGCCTGTTGGATTTGTGAGCCTTCCCTGAAGTTTTCCATCCCCAGACATCTCATTCCACA
Organism: Daphoenositta chrysoptera; assembly: GCA_013397915.1. Taxonomy (NCBI): domain Eukaryota; kingdom Metazoa; phylum Chordata; class Aves; order Passeriformes; genus Daphoenositta; species Daphoenositta chrysoptera. Next base: position 585,363 of record VZRO01000108.1, on the reverse strand, counting down.
CAGGATTTCATCAGAGTTTAGGTAGCACTGGCAATTAATAATCTTTCAAATCCAGGTCAATTCCCAGTAGCTCCCTATCTGAAATTCCATAAACCATTGGAAAAAAAGTGGATCTTTATCAACTTCAAAGCAGGGCCTCAGCACTTAAGGACCTACGTTTAAAATTTACATTTATGGACCTGGTTAATTAATCTTGTATTCATTAATTAAATAAACACAAGCCTTGTTCCAGAGTAATCTGAAAATTTTAGGATTTTTCCCACTGATTTAAGCAGGATTTGAGTCTTGCTCTAGAACAGTTGTGTATCCAATGAAATTATGATGTTATTTAATGAATATTAAATACTATTTAATGAATCTGATTAAAATTTAACTCATTTTGTCATCATGGCCTGCATCAGTCTCTAGTTCTTATTATCATTGATGGGATTTTATAACAATAATAAAGCTGAGTTTTACTGATGAATTTCTGAGCTCCTGCAGAGCCTTTCCTTGTCAATCCCATTTTTCCCTGTATTTTTTTGATCCTTAATCCTCGGCCCAAAGTGATGATTTTTTGTAGTTTCTTCTGTTTATTTTCTGGCTTTTCACTCCCCCCATTTCTTTCTCCAGCAGTGACTTGATCTAAAATTTAATTTAGTCATTAATTTTCTCTCTCATTCAAGTGTTTATTTTTATTACACCAGGCAGTAAATAAGGCTCAAGAAGGGAACATTTTCATAATTAAGCTTTTCTTAGACCTAATGTGAAGGGAATTTTTGGGAATTAGGTGCAGCTCTTCATGGTGTTGCTGTGGCAAATCTGGGAATGCTGTAAAGGAATCACAGCAAAACTTCTAGGGAAAAAAAAATCAAATTTTATTCTGAAAGTGATGATGGGAGAAGGAACATTTATGTGATTAAAAGGATTATCCCATCCTTGTTTTACCAGGATTTTGACCAATCCCATGTTTTGATTTGGGTTTGAGCCACGGGAAAAAAAAGGATTTGAGTGCTGATATTTGTCTGATAACACCTGAACCAACTTCCTGATGTTCACCCATCCTCATTCCAGAGGGTGTGGAAACCCTCAGCGAGCCCTAATTTATGTCTTGTTCCATCAGCTGGAATTCTGCTCAGGAATATCCTTTTATTCTTTTTTTTTTTTTTGGATGTGTCTACATAAACAGGGACTAAAACAGGGAAACCCTGGGTGTGCTGGATAGGGGAGAAGCAGGAAAGAGCCTGAGCACGGATAGGAGTAAATCCCTCAGAAGAGCCAAGTCAGGATTCTGGGATAAGTGGAAAACCTCTTAGAACTCCTGGAAAAGACAAGTTTTGGCATCCAGAACCATCGCTTTTCCCATTTTTCTGGAACATGAAGAGCTGCCCCAAGGAAAATACCTGCATCCATCAAAGAACTCCTGCTCCCACCCGGCTCAACCTGCAAAAATCTCCTTTTTTTTTTGTTTTGTTTTCCCTCATCTCTTGGCTCCCGTGGGACAACCCCTGGGAACGAATCGCCGCCGCTCTCAGCAATCCCAACGCTGTTCCTGGAATTGTTCCCCGGTGCCTGTCATTTGACACCGATGGTATCGGGCTGTAATTACCGGCAGCTGAGGGCAGGAGGGAGCGATGCAATCCCAGCAGAGCTTTCACGCTCATTAAGGGAAAAAAACCCAAAAAACCCAAACAACCAAGAATCAGAACTTTCCCAGAGTTATTAGTGGGTATTATTACCTTTTATTAATGAAGTAATTAATAATGGCACCATACCACAGACGGAGTAAGGGTTTAACTCTCATTCTCATGGAAAAAAAAGCAGGGAAAATGTTATTTACAGGCAAAAAGGAGGAATGTTGCTTGAGATCACACAGGATATTTGTAACGAGATAAGAGAACTGATAACGCCAAGATTGTGGGATTGATCCCTGTCAGGGCCATTCATTAAATTTGGACTTGATGATCCTTCTGGATTCCTTCCTGCTCGGAATATTCTGATGTGTTTCATGCCAGCATACTCGGATATTCCAGATATCCCGATGTGATTTCTGTAGCTGAATTTACAGTGGGACACCGATCCCTTGGATTCGTTTTTTAACCCTTAAAACCCTCACTCAGTTTCAGTTCAACCTTTGTGGGTTTTTTTGGTTTTTTTCTTTTTAATTTGGTTTTAAACACTCGAGAGTGTGGGCTTGACTTATACTGCCCAGAGCCCTCCCAGGTGATCCGTGGGGCATCAGGAATCTCCGAATGCCGGGCTGAAAAAGCGGGATTCCCCACTTTGCATCTGCTGATCCCCAGGGAGTTCTTCGGCTTGCATTTCCATTTCTGCAATGCCTTTAAAAATAGACCTTGTGGGAAGCGTGGAAGTATTTGTGGAGGTAAGGCCGAGCTTTGGGAGCGGTGACAGAGGCCAGGCAGAGGTGACCAAGGCAGCCCAGCAGGAAGTCCTCGCTAAGCCAGCCCCAATTCCCACCTGTTCCCTGCAGTCCTTCCACGGCCGCTAATAATAAAGGGTTTGCGTTTCCCCGGAGCCCTTCATCCCCCGTGATCCCAAAGCACTCGGCAAATGACACCTCCAAAGGTCACATCCATGGGGGCTGGAATCCAGCCTGGCCCGGCCACAACAATGGGAAGGGAGGAGAGGCACGTCCAAGGACACCGGGGTGAATTCCCATTTATGTGAGGTGTGCTTTTCAAGGTCCATCCGGAGCAGGCGGGAGCTGGGATTGTAAAGCAGCCCAAAGTGTTACAGGGTGCTAATAATCCTTGGGTTTAACCCTTGGAAGAAGGAAAAGAGATGGAAAAAAAGGGAGGAAAAGGGAAACAGGGCTAATGACAGCACTTCAATTCAGTGCGGTGGTTCCAGAGAGGCTGCACAGTTTCAATCTGTGCTCAGCCCGTTAATCCATCCCCTCTAGTGCCCTTTCCCCGGATTAGTTGTGCTGTTTTACCCATTGTTTCAGGGCAATGAAATGACTCACACCCAGCCTGTTCCCAGGAAATCTTGCCAGGTGAGGGAGGGTGACATTTGCTGGGGGACCTGTTAATTGGAATCCACCCTAATAACACAAACAAAACAGAAAACGCGAGTTCTGCGCGGCCCGAGCTTTATCATTCCATCTCTGGAAGCACCGTGTGCCTGTTCCGCTGGGCAGCCCCGAACAATCCCCTCTCACAGCTCCCTAAATCACCGCCAGGAACGGCCAAAGGGCTCCTGAAACGGAATATTCAATGGCTCTGGGAGGGGTCACGGACAGGGAAACTCATTTTCCCAGGAGACAAAGCCAAGTGTGTATCCCTCATGGAGCCGCTGCACCTTGGCAGGTTGGGAAGAACTCCGTGGGAAGACGGGGAGGGGTTACACAAATCCTGCTGCTCGTTTCCTGCGTCTCCTGTCCCAAGATCGATCCACAGGGTGACATCAGGTGGTGGCAGCTGGAGATCCATCAAATACCGTCCCAAGGTGCAGAGGTGCTCCTAGTTCTGCTGCCTCTCCTCCCTTTTCTCACTCCAGGAGAATTTATTCCCCAGGATTTACAGGTGGAAAAACGAGGCAGTGGCTGTTCTGTGCCTGAATTAAAGCAGATCCAAGGAATATTCCTTTGGAGGTGATTCTTTGGCTTCAGTATAAATATTCAGTGCTACACATCCATCCCTGAGTTTTGGAGAGCTTTTCTTCTTTCCTGTTTATCCTTTCAGACAGGGATGCAGGGAATTGGAAGCTGGTCCAGAGGGGGATCAGAGGGATGGAACAGCTCTTCTATTGGGAAAGGCTGAGGAAGTTGGGATTGTTCAGATCGGAGAAGTCTCCAGGGAGACCTCAGTGCTGCCTTTTAGTGTTTAAAGAGAGACCAAAGAAAGATGGGACAAACTTTTCACCCAGGATCTGTTGCAATGGGACAAGGAGTGATGGTTTTAAACTAAAAAAAATGTGGATTTAAATTAAATTTAAACTTTTTTTTTTTTTTTATGATGAGGGTGGTGAGACACTGGCACAGGTTGCCTGGAGAGGTGGTGGGTGCCCCATTCCTGGGAATATTCAAGGTCCCTTCCAAGCCCAAGTATTCCATGATTCTGTGATCCATCATTCTGCCAGTTCTGCGGTCATCCTAGTCTGACTCGGGAATTTGCAGGTCTCTTCATTCTTCCTGCCTTATTTTCCTGTGTTCCTATTGATGGGATCTGTCCAGATTTTAGGTTTTCCTACACCAGGAGCAGATGCAGCTTCATTATGATGTGTTAAGTTATTTATATATAACAGGGAACAGTGTGAATGGAGCTAATCTTAATAATTACAGGCTAAAATAGCTCAGGGCATGGAAGGTTGGGATGGAAGAACCCATAAATCCAATCTCCTGGTGCTGTATATAGGGTACAGGGCCTCTCTTTAGGGTTTTCCAATCAGGATTTTTAGCCTTAGTTTGGGTTTATTTGGGGTAAAGATTTCCAGGCCAAGAATTTGGTTTTAATGTGTATAATTTTCTGCCTTGGACAATGAAATCTTCGGGATTTCGCTTTGTCTTTTTTAAGCCAAGTAATTTATTTGAGTCATAGGTTCTCAACAAGAAATTGAGTCTTGGTTCAGAAGGGCAGAGGGAAAACACAGAGTTCCTGTTCCAGTGGATAATTCCTCTCCCTGTGTGTCTGTGCCTAATTTTTATCTTCTTCCAAGAAGGAAATACAAATCACAGAATCAGAATGATTTTATAATCACAGAACCCCAGAAAGTTTTGGGTTGGAAGGGACCTTAAAGCTCATCTCATTCCACCCCCTGCCACTGGCAGGGACATCTTTGCTTATCCCAGGTTGCTCCAAGCTCCAGCCACCCAGTGAAGACCAGGAATTACAAATATCCCAATTTCGGCCCTTTGACCAACTCCATATAAATTCCCACATGAACCAGTGCTGAAGATCAGCAAGAGATTAATCATAACTAAAAAAATCAGAGCAGGAGAAGGTCCAGTCTTTTTTTTTCTACATCAACTGAGATATTTGGGTTGTCCCAGATGCCACTAAAACGCAGAATTGGAAGCAAAGGGAATGTGCCGGAGAAGGAATGTGGTTGTACGGAATTATATAGAGCCAGATAGAGGGGGACAGCCAAAAATTAAAGCAGGGAGGGAGCTCCCACAGTGGTGCAGAAGGCTTAAAGAAATTACTTTTGCCACTGTAGGGGAAAAGAAATAGAAAATAAAGGAATAATAATTTTAAAAGTCCCCCTCTGCCATCTGGTAGGGAATCACAAAACACACCAATGGTAAAAGCCAGCTTCCATCTCTAATTCCACTTATCCTCACAGCCAAAACCACAGGGGGACAAATAAATTCCTTCTCCCAAAGCCAAAGGCTTCTTTTATGGATCCATCAGATCTTTGGGAGTTATCTGTGTCCCACCTGCTGTAATGTGCTGCTGTCCCTGCTCCATCCCTGTGTTCTCACCTGATTCCTGAGCTCCAAGTGCACCTTAGGAGAGACAGATGAGGGAAAATGAGGGAATTCATCCCAGACAGAAGTGGGCAGGGGATAAGACTCTTTCTGGAATTAAAATAATGTATTTTCTGTGGTCAGCAAAACCTCTGCGATGGCTGGGACTGCTCTGAATCCATCATGGCCCAGCAAGAGAAAAAAAAAGGAGGTAAATCTTTACAAATAAAGGAAGCTGGGATGTCAGACTGATGCCTCAGGTTTTAACTCTTATATTTTTCAATCCTGCATTGCCTGGTGTGTAACTCTGAAGTTTCTTGTAGCCTGCTCACTTCTGTTCTCTGGACATAACAAACCTCTCTGGGCCTGCTCTCCAAGGACACCCAGGCTGTCCTGGGCCCAAAAATGTGTAAACCAACATCTTGGAAGGGGGGTGAGCTGAGGGGAAATTACATCATTAACTGAAGTTTTAATTGGAGAATTTATGCTGATATACAAATGAACCAAACCTATAAAGGTGTGGGGAACTCGTGACTCGGGGTCCATCTTGGGGTCCATTTTTGGATGCAGCCTTTGGCCCCCAGGGTGCACCTTTGAAGGCCTTTCCAATAAATCCCGACCTTTATTCCCTTACTCCTGTCCAGTCTCTGTTTCTAGAGATGCCTCTCAAGGCATCAGGACCCAGCTTCCCATCAGTTCCTATCAGATCCCATCAGCTGAGGTGTCTCAGCCGTGGATTGCACAGGAATAATCTTTCACTTTTTTCTGCTTTCCATGGCATGCATCAGACTTTGCATGGTTTTATCCGTAAAGGGATGAACATTTATGCATAAAAGCCCTTCCTTGCAAGCAGTGGTTCCCAAAGTGCCAGAGGTGCTTCCCTAAACTTCCTGAAGGAGCAGCCCAGGGATCGTGGAGTGCACGGGTCTGTTCTGGGAGGTGTGGGGGTCATTGCAGCCACAGGGCCGGAGAAAAGATCCATGAGTTCTGCTGGATTCCACAGGAGGGATGGGACAACTCCATTCCTGGGAGCTGGGAAACTCAAACGTGTATCACTGGAGCTGATCACCCAGGAATCTCTTTGCACAAGGATATTTGGGAAGGGCTCAGTCAGACAAACACCTTTTTTTTTTATGGCATTTTGGGTACATCCCTGCCTCAGCCATGAGGCTCTGCTCCAGGAAAGGCCCGGATCTCTTCCGTGTCCTCCATGTGCCAGATGTCCCGCATTCCCAGGGGATCTCCAGGAATACTGGATGTTTGTGCAGGTGGATCATCCCTTTGGAGAGCAGCTCATCTTCCTCCCTCAGAGGCACCCAGGGGCTCATCCAGCTGTCTAAGCACGAGTGTCTGCTGGAATCTGAGCTGTCTGGAATGATCCTATTTTGCTTCCAGCTGCAGCTCCAGCAAGGCACAGGCCCCTTGCAGTTGTGGTGTCACATCTGGCAGAGCCGTGCAGATGTGTCAGAGCCCTCAAACCTCTCACTCGGCTCGAGGTGCCTGGAGATCTGCAGATAAATCGAGCTTAAAATTCCTTCTTTGCAAATGTTGAATCTGCCCTCAGCTCAGGGGCTGGAGCTGGGGGCGTGGGGGTCTAAATCCAACCCTCTGCTGGTACCTGGGCTCAGCCTCCAGGGAGGAGGATTTCTCTCCCAGGATTTCAGGGTGGTGTCCAGTTCACTGAGTCTCCTAAATTTAGGTTCAACGCATAGGAATCTCCTTATGACAGCCAGAGTCAGTGCAGCTCTAATTGTCTGAAATTTGGGATCTGGGCCAGAGTAAAATCAATTCCAAGACACTCAAATGAGGCTGAATGTGACACGGGAGCTTTGGGAGGCATGGAGGGGAGAAAGATCCAGGGAGAGCTGGAAAGGGACTGGGGACAAGGGACGGAGGGACAGGACACAGGGAACGGCTTCCCACTGCCAGAGGGCAGGGATGGATGGGATACTGGGAAGGAATTCCTGGGTGAGAGGGTGGGGAGGGGCTGGGCTGGAATTCCCAGAGAAGCTGTGGCTGCCCCTGGATCCCTGGGAGTGTCACAGGGTTTGGAGCAACCTGGGATAGTGGGAGGTGTCCCTGCCCACAGCAGGAGTGGAACTAAATGACCTCTAAGTCCCTTCTAACCCAATCCATGCCATGATTCCATGAAAGGTCTGAAGGCTCCTGCCATCAGGCAGGATCTAGCAGAACTGATATAATTCCAAAGCTATTCCAGGATGGATGGGACAGCCCTGAGAAATTGTTCCTTCTCCCCCTTCACTGGAAAGGGCTGGAGAAGTCCAGGTGGACCCTTTGGCAGAGCTGTCATCAGATGGATCCCTCTTGGTGACCTGGTCTGGGACATGAATGCAGGGGCCTGGAAAAAGCTGTGACACCACGGAAGGGGGAATTTGAGATCCAGCTGGTCGAGGTCACGCCAGCCTGGCCATTCCCTAAAAGCCATGGATGAAGTGGCCAGGGCTTGGCATTTGGGTAACAAAGGGAAGGAATTGGCTCCTCCACACCTGAAATGTAAACAGAACAAATCCATTGTGCGAGGAACTTCACGGGCAATTTGCCAAAACAAATAAAGGCAAAGTTGTGGCTTTGTTTTCTCCCCACTCCTTCATGTGGTAGGAAGCAAGACAGGGATAAATTCCATTTGCTATTTTGTGAGCAAATTTGCAGAATTTTATTCCTAGTTTCACACTGGGAGCTGTTTCAAGCCAGGGAACACCAGTTTGGAATATCCTAAGCCACATCAGGCCTCTAAATAAAATTATTTAGTTTTTGTCATTTTGCTTGGTCATAAGGAGGAATTTAATTCCTTAGGTCCTGTACAAATCTTGAGATCTTCTGCTGCTCTTCCTTCCGAGCTCCCAGTCCAATAAATCATTCTTTGATATAAATTTAGATGTCTCAGTATGATTTCTGTTCCTACCCCTCAATCACTTAAAGATCAGGAAGAAAAGCCCAATGAAGCTTCCACATGCACAGTCATGTCAGGATTTGGCTTCGTGCCTCAACAGAAGAGATCTCCCAGAATATTCTTTTCCTATAGACTCAGGTAGAGAACTCAAATCCCAGAGTTGCCAGCACTGCATCCTACAAGTTTTCCTTGGAGCCTTCCCAGTCTCGACCAAACAAATTTCTCACTGTGTGAGAACTGATGGAACTCCAGCCAAATGTGGGAAGCTGCACTAGAATCCTTGGATTAAAAGGAGCTGGCTTTTAGGGATGCACTAATGAACAAACGTCTTTAAAGGCTGCTGAGGTTGTGAAGTCGAACATCGCTCACCCTCTTGGTTTTGGCCAAAAAACCCCTCCTTCAGTGGAGAGGCTCCAGCAGCTCTGTGCCATGGGCACGTTCTGGTGCCAGTAACACGAGCCAAGGAGGTGGCATCCCATTCCCACATCCCAGGGATTCATTTGGCTGCTGCCAGACGGAAAGCAGCCTCCCAGACATGAAAGGATAAATCAGGAGCTCTGTGCCATGTGCTGAAGGAGAAAACTCACTGATGTGACAAGGGAAGAAGTTCTGCAGATCTTTCCCTGAGGGAGAAAGAAGCTCTGGCTTTTTTCTCGCAGATTTTGACAGGAAGGGAAGGTTGGAGAAAGAGAAGGTCAGTGGGAGGTGACAGTCTGAGTGGAGTAAAAGGTGTGCAAGCAACTCTTTTCTTCCCAGAATAAATAAGGATTTTTAAAATCATCCAATCCCAGAATGGTTTGGGTTGGAAGGGACCTTAAAGCTCATCAACCCCTGCCATGGGCAGGGACACCTTCCACTATCCCAGGCTGCTCCAAGCCCCGTCCAACCCGGCCTTGGACACTTCCAGGGATGTGGAATCTGCAAGTTTTTATCTGCACAGAAATCCCAGAATCCATGTGGGTGCCTGCGTTTTTCTGTGTCAGGAAGGAGGAAAAGTGATCGGGACAGAGGACAAGGGAAGAAGAAGATGATGAGGGGAAATGGAATAACTTTGGCCCATGGAAAATCGAAAGGATCCCTTACCCACACTGCAGGATTCCTTCCCAAAACGAGTCCAAGCAGCCCAGGAGGGTGGGATACTTGAAAAGCAAGAGTGGGATGGTCTTTAGATGGGGTTTCAATCTTTCCACAAAAACTCATAAAGCCTGAATGGCCCTCCTGAGGTTCCAGTTTATTGCCACAAATTCCCATCACATCCCTGGGAGAAGTAGCTCACACATTAAAGCTCCCTGTGAGTCCAAGGAAAAACAAATTCCTTCAGCCACCTCCTCACACCTGCCAGAAACCCCCATTTCCCCAGCAATTCCCACTTTTTCATCTCCAGGTCAGGGCACTGCATTTGCCAGGAGAGGCAGTGGCTTCACCAAAATCGAGAGTGGAATTTGTGACCTCCTTCCTGCAGCCTTTATGGGTAATAATGATACATAGCTTGTTATTCTTTAGGTAAATTCCCATTTTCTGAAGTTTTCAAGTCCTTTGGATGCAAATCTTCACAAAATGATTTGATTTTCCTGTTAAAATAGAATTAAAAGGTTGGAAATGTCCTCCAAGATCATCCATTCCGAGCTCCAACCAAATTCCACCGTGCCCAATAAACCACATCCCAAAGTGAAATGCTGATATTTCAGCTCCTGGCCCACTCCTCCTTCCTCCAGGATGAATAAATTGTGGATAGCTGAACCCTTGGGTTAGGTTTTATGTTTCTTCCTCTTCTTCCCTTTTTTTTTTAATGACTGGAAATGATTTGATTAAGATGACCCCTAATTAAGTGAACATCCAGTTGGGGCCAGGATCTCTCCCACATGAAAAGGAACTAAAGAAAGTTGGGATAAAATTTCCCTCAGTTCTTCTTGTGTCATGTTAAACAATCTTGTCTTGTAGTAATAATAATACTAATGCTAATGCTAATAATGATAAAGATATTATTATTATTATTATTATATTACTGTAGAGGTGTGACTTGAGTATGAAAAATCCCATTCCAAATAAAATAAAAAGGGTCTGGAAGCTTGGTGGGGCCCTGAACTCTTTTCTCAATATAAAAATCCATCTGCAACTCCCAGGAAAATCTTCCTGCATAATCATGGACCACTGGGAATATTTGGGATGCTCTTCATTCTCACTCACTTCATGCAGGTGAAATTATCAATGAATAAACAGGAATTTCACCAGCAGAAGTTTTTGATACCTGGAAGTCAAGACAGAAATTGAAGTGGTTGTTCTTATTAATAGATAAGATCTGCATTATCAGTGTGAGTGTTGGTGTTAATGTCCATGGTATTATGGAATTCCAGACTGGTTTGGGTTGGAAGAGACCTTCAATCATCTCATTCCACCCTCTGCCAAGGGCAGAGACACCTTCCACTATCCCAGCTTGCTCCAAGCCCTGTCCAGCCTGGCCTTGGACACTGCCAGGGGTCCAGGGGCAGCCACAGCTGCTCTGGGCATCCTGTGCCAGGATCTCCCCACCCTCACAGCAAGGAATTCCTTCCCAATATCCCATCCAACCCTGTTCTCCTACAGCTTAAGGCCAATTCCCCTTGTCTTGTCCCTCCATGCCCTTGGGAAAAGTCCCTCTCCAGCTTCCCTGTAAAGTGACAGCACAAGTCAGCTCCATTTGGGCCACTGAGTCAAAGCTGTGATTTCCTTGGAGCTCTAATCCAAGCCTGGATTCCCTGGGCCGCTGTAGATCCTGAATGCCAGTGAGAAGCCTGAGGGATTCCCAGATATCCATAGGACTTACACAACTAGGGACTTTTGGGAGAAGTTTTTGACATCCATGGGACTTGCATGGATCTCCAAAAGGATTTTTGGGAGAACAGGGATTCCCGGATATCCATGGGACTTGCAGAACAAAGGACCCTTGGGAAAACAGGGATCCCCAGATACCCATGGGACTTCAGAACAAAGGACCCTTGGGAGAACAGGGATTCCCAGATATCCATAGGACTTGCACGACAAAGGAATTTTAGGCAGATTGGAGCAGCAGCTGAAGGCCAGGTGAAATCCCCCAGGCCATGCACATGCAAATCCCAAAATTCTGCTCTCTTTACCACTGAACTGAATTCCTGGCTTTAGCTGGAGCTAATCCTACCCCATATGAAGCATAAAAAACCCAATCCTTCCAAGCATTCCTGATCCAATCAGACCCAGGATCTATTCTTAGCCTGGCCTTTGAGTGAATTGCTCTGGTTTTATTCAGGTTTATTGATAATCTGGGCCCCCTGTGAGTGAAACAAATCCAACTCCAAGACATTTGCAATTTGCAAAGGTCATCTTTAATCTGGACTTGATAATCAATATTTTAGAGTAGGCACATTCCTAATATTATAAGGGAAGGAAGGAGAAAATAGGATAAGAAGGAGAAATGACCCAGTAGAGCTCAGGAAAGCAGGTGGAGGGAGGCCAAATCCATTTGCATGGGAATGTCAGGCAAAGAGCCAAGGATAGAAGGGATGGAAGGGTAGCCTGGAAAAGTGAAGATCCGTGGTACAGGGACAACATTCCGCTGGGATGTGAGGAAATCAGCTCCCTGCCAGCTGAGGGAATGTGGGCAAAAGACTTTCAAAGCTGCTGATTCGGAACACGGAAGAGCACGAAAAAGAGAGGGATCATATGGGGGTTAAATAATACTGGTAATTTCTGGGATTAAAAAGGGCATGGATTGGTGAAATCAAGTTTGGTTACATAGCAATAAATTGTCCCAAAAACCAATTAAAATGGTTAAATAATTCAAAGCACTTTCTGTTCCCATTCATTTTCATGTCAAAATTATCAATTCCATGCGCAGTTCCTTTGGAATAGTTTTTATTATTAATTTTTCAATCCAAAGAAACCGAGGCAAAGAACATGCCTGGGATTGGGGAACCTAATTTGATGGCTACAACTGCAGAGCAACGAAACCCAGTTTTATCCGCTGAGGAAATTTCAGATTTGATGAAAAAGCCCTTTGACTTTGGGCTCCATCGTCTGTTTATTTTTTGAGGAATGGGATCTCAGTAGGAGGAAAAGTAAAAGTGTTTTCCCTCTGGGATTGATGTCTTCCCCTTCCAGCGACCAGCCCTTTTTTTTTTTCCAAGTCCAGGGAAAAATAAACTGAAGGGAAACCTGATACCACTTCCCTAATCTGGAGACAGTAGCATTGAGAGAAAATAAACCAAGCTCCCTGCCCACTAAGGATGGGATAAGAGACTTTGGACTTCAACTTCAGTCAGGGAGAGTGCGTTTGGAAATTGGGAGTGGGGGATGGAATTTTCTAATGGAATTGTTTCATGATAAAAGTAAAGAAAGAGTGGAGCGGGTGGTCAGGAGTTGCCTATGGGTATTTATTGACTGCCAGCATTCATTTAGCTGTTCCCTTCTCAGGAGACAAAGGAAATCTCGAGATGCCCCCTGATCCAAATTTTCTGGGATATTTTAATTGGTGTTTTATCCCGGGAGAAGATCAGGAGAGCAAACGCTGCCTCGAGCTCATCTCTCGCTGGAGGCCACGAAAAGCAGCTGTCAAAGAACCATCACCAAATAAAGATCTTTGCCACTGGAATTCCTGGGAGACTTTCAGAGCTCAGGAGCTTGGAGAGCTTTCCAAAGGTATTTGGAAGTGACCTGGAAAGGAATTGCCACTTAATTTAGGAGGATGATGTCATTAATGACAAAATGTGTAACAGAAGGTGGGAGGAAGCTGTTGCAAAATCATTTAGCCTTAAACAGAGTAGATATGTTGGAAATGATATAATTTTTCTAATTAATTGTTAATTATTCTTTAATTAATCATAACCTGGATATTAATTAGAAGCAGTATGTCAGTCTTAAATCACTTTCAGCCATGTAGCTGAGTATTTTTACATGGATTTTAGTGGGAAAATCACTAATATTTAAGTTTTGCTGAAATAATCCTGAGGTGCTTCAATGAGCAAGGCCTGGGAGCGGGAAATGGACTGTTGGAATTGGATGCGAGGAGTGCAGGATTTGTGGACCATGAGGACATTTTGCAGGAAGCAGAAGATAAAGGAGAAGGTAAAAAAACCTCAATATATTTGTGTCTCTGCTAGAGGAAAAAGATACTAAAAAGATTAAAATTATTGATGAATTAGCACAAAAAGCAAGAAATCAATAGCCAGTAAAGGACAGGATACTAATTAAGTAATTACAGAGAATTATGTAAATTAGAGGCAATGAACATGACTTTCTTTGCTAAAAATGCAGAAATAGGTGAAAAAGTTTTGCATCAGTGCCTGTTTGGAGGCTGGAATGTTGTTGGCCACACAAATGGGATTTCACAACTCATGGAAAGGATCTTTGTCCTGCCCCTGTCCTGCTGTGCCCACAAACAGCTTTAGCTCAGGACAAACATAAACACCTCAGGTGACATCACATCCTCTGGAACTGGAGAGATCCGTGGAAAACAGGAGCTGGACGGGAAAATGAAAGAGGCTGCAATAATAAGGAAAATCTGGGAAGGACAATCTCTGAGAGGATACTGGGGTGTAAAATGAGGCAGCTGAAAATCAGAGCTGGGCCTGATGGGAGTGAGAACAAAGCAGGGAAAGAGTGGGAGCAGGAGCAGACATGGCCTGGTGAGGATGGGAAGGGGTTTGGGGACAGGGAATGTGTGACTGGCAAGGGACACAGAGTGATGTGAACATGGATCACACCTCCAGCAGCATTCACCGAGCCATTCCAACCCTGGAATGCACCCTGAATCCTCCAAATGGGAACACAGAGCTGAGCCAGGCTGGTGGTTTTTAAGAGAAAGGGGCCCCAAATATCAGTGTTCCAAATCCTCTAAAAGATCATGGAATCAGAGGAGGATTTGGGTTGGGAGGACCTTTAAAGGTCACCCAGTCCAACTCCCCTGCAGAGAGCAGGGACATCTTCGATGGATCAGGTGGCTCAGTCCAGTTCATCCTTTGAATATTCCCAGGGATGGGGCATCCTGGCCTGGGTCAGGAATGGTGTGGCCAGCAGGACCAGGGAGGTCATTCTCCCCCTGTGCTCGGCCACCTCAAGTGCTGTGTCCAGTTCTGGCCCCTCAGGTCAGGAAGGACGTGGAGACGCTTGAATGCATCCAAAGGAGGGCAACAGGGCTGGTGAGGAGCTTGGAACACGAACCCTGTGAGGAGCAGCTGAGGGAGCTGGGGCTGTTTAACCTGGAGAAAAGGAGACTCAGAGGTGGCCTCATCACTCCCTGCAGCTCCCTGAAAGGTGGCTGCAGCCAGGTGGGGCTTGGTCTCTTTCTCCAGACAACAACTGAGACAACAAGAGGACACAGCCTCGAGCTGCACCAAGGGAAATTTCGGTTGGATGTGAGGAAAAAGTTTTTTATTGAAAGAGTGATAAAGTTCTAGAATGGTCTGTCCGGGGAGGTGGTGGAGTCACTGTCCCTGGATGTGTTTTAAAAAAGATTGGATGTGGCACCTGGTGCCATGGTTTAGTTGGGGTGGTGTTAGGGCATGGGTTGGACTCGGTGATCTTGGAGGTCTCTTCCAGCTTGGTGATTCTGTGATTCTGTGATCCACCCCTCAAGGGCAGTAAGGTCACTCTGTGGTCACTCCCAAAATGCGCTTCACCTTCTCCTGGGAGGTATCAAGACAAGTCAGGTGTCCTGCTGTCAATCAAAGCCTGTTGATGGAGATGATTTTGATCAGATTTGAGTGTCTTGAGGAATGAATGAGATTAATCCAGGCTTGTGTTTTAAGATATTTTTCTATATTTGTTCGCAGACACCACAAGATAGGGAATTTCCTCTGGCCAGTTTGGGGCCTCTGTCCCTGCTGTGCCATCCGTCCCAGCTGTGCCATCTGTCCCAGCTGTGCCATCCCTCAGCCGTGCCATCTCCCAGCCCCTTGTGCCCCCCCAAACCTCCTCCCTGCCAGGGCAGTGTGAGGAGCTCCAAAGTTCTTGTCTTGGTGCCATCACTGCAACCACAGAACCATCGCTGTGCTATCAACTTCATTCTCATCCTAAATCCAAATGGCAGCACCAGAACCATTTCTAGGAAGAAAACCAACTCTTCCAATCACAACTAGGACAAAAACAGACAAATTTTTACCTTCAGATGGGGTCTGCTTCATGCCTTGGCCATGCTTTGAGATGCTTCAGCACCTCATGGCCAGAACGTGGCTGTTGCTGAAACAGGCACAACCCTGGCCTAAATAAAGCCTGGCTTATCTTGGGCTCTGGCTGCCAGCCAGGGAATTCTCTGTCTTTCCAAAAAGGCTGGGTAGTCCTACACCTTTTCTTCTTTTCCCCCCATTCCCACAAAACCACCGTGGGAGACTCCCATGGGATTTTGGTAACTCCAGAGCTTGCAATGTCTGTTTGAAACCAGAGCTGGCAAAGATAGAGGCAGAGAACTCCTTGAGGTCATCCAGACCTGGCTTTATCCTCATGTTCCAGAGGGTCCAGCAGTGGGAAAGGATTTAGTCCGGCCCTGAAAATCTTATGTTTATCCAGTTATAAAATTGTGGGACCCTGGGAAGTTGATTTTCTGCCATTTTAGCTTAAATATTTCTGCCCAGGTCTGTAAGATGTTTCTGAGGGTAAATGATTCCACCTCACATGGAAATATTTTCATATTTAATGCACAAAGACTTGAACTTTGGGAGGGGAGAAAGAAATCAAATGGGACTATCCAAAAAATGAATATTTAAATTAAATTGATAATATAAAATAAGGGACAAGGAAAGAGGAGAACCTCAGGTGATTCCAGAACGAAAGAATTGGATTCAACGTTGGTACAGTGAGGAGGAGAAAATGCTGGGAGGATTTTTCACACCTCATTCACATTTATGGACTGATAAAATAATAGGAAGAAAGGCTGAAAAGGGATTTCTGGGGACCATCTGATCCCTCACTTTGATCCGGGATGGCTGTGAAGAGGGAATTGTAATCAGTGAGTCACCACACCCATCTTGCCACAAGGGTCCCAGAAATTATGGTTTGACTTCCATTAGTTTAGCAATATTATTGGGATGATTTTATTTTCCTTCTGATTTGGAGCCTTTCACAAAAAACATTTTTGAGCCTTTATGAAAAAAAATGAATCTTATAACAAGTCTTAAAAAAAAAAATCATCATTCTAGGAAGAGAATTTAATGAAAAAATATTAAATATCCTTTGTGTTTTCCCAAGTTGAGGTGAGTTAAAATGATATCAAGGGAGGAAAATGCAATACAAGCCCCTCCTAGATAGGCACAGAAAAAGAAACGGTGCTTGAAGCAGAAAGAGGCGTGGGGAGATGAAAAATGACAGAAGGAAAACGAGGGCTGATGATTAGGAGATATTTCCTGAAAACCACAACCACCAGATGACTGCGACTTTCCCAAGGGAAAGGGTGGGAAATCTCTTCCTTTTGGCTTTTAACGCTGGATAAAGCCCTGAGGGACAATTCCACAGAACCCACTATCATCAGTGCCAGCTCAGGTTATCACTTTTGGCCTGGGAATTATTGGCCCAGGCGATGTTTTGTGTTGAATTTTGTATTTCAGCAATGATTTTCCCAGCTTGCACGAGAGTGTTTCAGCAGCTCCAGGCACCTAATCCTCCAAAGATGTTTTTCCAAATGTTTGGCTATTAAAATTCACACAGTAAAATTCTTGCTGGAAGAAATAAAGATTCCAGTCCAGCAGATCCTTTGCTGGGGCAGGTTTGACACTTTAACCTGCTTTAATGACAATGATAATGACAGCAATAATCACTTTACTATTTAATTTTTCAACTATTTTATCTCCCTGAGAGAAATTTAAAATCATTAAGACACCAAACCTCACATAAAAGTCTCTTCCACACTGCATTTTGCATTTTATTCATATTTTCTCTGTCCAAACCCCTGCTTCCCCTTCCCTGGGAAATGCCACTCTTTTCTAAAGGTCAGCTGGAGAAAATAAAAGGCTTTTTATTAAATGCAAAACGTGTGGATTTTCACTTGTGCTGCATTAGAATTTGCCAGCCATTATGAAGCGGAATTAAATATTTTATAAGGTAGAAGAAGTTAATATTTTTCGGATGGTGAACAGCAAATGTTTCCTGCACCAGATTCGTGGGCTGGGAATGCTCTTAAAAAGCTTTGTTGATTTTAACTCCAATTCCTGGCCTTAATTTCTTTTCTGACTTTTTTTTCTTCCTTATTTTGGGAATACAGTGGGAATCCCATACAGCTGGTGACCAGGCTGTCCTTGGTGTTACAAATTCCCATATTAGAAATATTCCCCATGTCCCATAATTCCCATATTTAGAAATATTCCCTGCGTCCAACACTTTCCAGAGGGAGTTACCTCTTCTTTGGGATGTTTATAAATTCAGAGTCTTGCTTTTTAAAATATTTTATATTTCCTCCAGTATTTCATGAAGAAAGAGGCAGCTTTAAGAGAGTTTCATTCATGTTTTGGCCCAGGATTCTCTACATATATATTTGAGGCTGTTTGGCCAAATTTTGGCTAAAAATTCTTCACAAAACAGGAGCAAGCAGCCCATGGAATAAAGCCTGGAATTAAACCCTCCCTCTTTTGAGGGAAGCCTGGAAAAATCTGTGCTCAGGATTTATTCTTCCCATGCATCTCCTCCTCCATCCTGACCCATCTTCAAATGTCAGCTTGTCCTGACCTGCCAGGGTAAACCCAGAGGCCCTGCCCTGGTTTCAGTCTCTGCTGAGCCTCTGTTTTGGTGAAATTTGGTGGTTTTTCGTGGATTTTGGTGGTTAAGACGCTGCAGGCTGGGGGAACTAAGAGTACATTGGTTTCCAGACCCTAATTCCCAGTGGGAAGGTGATTCCAGCACCTCCGGAGAGGAGAGACTTCAGCTGCAAAAATAGAGATCAGTTTGTGCTTCTTGCCTCTACTTAGGAAAGGAGTTGGTTCTGCTTCCCTTAATTCTATGGGGATGCTGCTCCACCTTGGGAAAAGGAAAATTTGATTTATGTTGCTCTTGAAGTGAAATTGCCAGTTGGAATATTTTTCTCTGGATGAGGCATTAACAAAGTTAATTCCTGGCTGCCAGTGACAGCAAAGAGAGTCATAGAATAATTTGAATTTTAAGGGACCTTAATGATCATCTACATGTTGTTAACAGTGCATTGGAACTGGCAAAAAAAGTAAATTATTATCTACTCAGCTCTTCCTCTGAAGAACTTTTATCTTATCTCCTGTTCAGCATCTCTATCCACGCAGTTAATTAGCCCTGCCTCATAACTAGCCCTCTAATCTCATCCAGCAGAAAGTTTCAGTTGAAATTTATCAGTTTGACAATGGATAATGAAGAAAAAAATAATCATTTTCAGTTTCCTGCCATCCAAAAATAGGTGGGGTACATCCAGAGAAAGGGTCTGGGTGTCCAGAGGGGCCTTGCTGAGGGTTGAACTGGACACCTCCTGTTCAGAGGCAACAAAAATATCCTGAATGGAGTAGAATTCCATTGGTCATCGAATTCCACCCAAGATCTCTCCCAGTTTTTCAAGCTCCTAATAAATTTGATCCTGTCCTTCCATGTGCTCCCAGCTCCTGCCAACGTGGGGCCAGTTTCAGAGGTTTTGAGTGCTGAATTCCGTTCTTTAGGGTTATCAGAACCCCAAAGAGATTCTGTTCTGGTGGGTAGGTGGTGGTTCCCGCAACCTTCCAGAAGCGTCTTCAGTACGAAGGTGCTTGGCAAGGCCACTTCAGGCAGACACACTCACTCACACCAGATGGCAGTAATCCAACAAAGGGTGACGGTAAAGAGTCGGGAAGGGTCTTTGTTTGGAGTTCCACGGGGCAGGTTTATTCCCAACAACGAAGACAACAAAATGGCTGAGGAGCCAGGATTAAATATGGGGTGGGAAGGGACGGGGAGAGCATCAGGGACCAATCCTCTGAGGGCACAGGGGAGGTGCCCAGGCAGGGCCAGGGTAAGGGAGCCAATAAGGAAACAATGAGGGAGGAGCAAGGGGACAAGGGCAAGGGGAGGACGGGGAAAGGAGAACTTTCCAGAGGGGAGACATATTGGGTAAAAAGGGGTGATGCCTTGAGAGGCTACCTAGAAACAGAGACTAGGCAGGAATAAGGGAATAAAGGTCAATATTTATTGGAAAGGCCTTCAAAGGTGCACCCTGGGAGCCAAAGGCTGCATCCAAAAATGGACCCCAGGATGGACCCCGAGTCACGAGTTCCCCACACCTTTATAGGTTTGGTCCATTTGCATATCAGCATAAATTCTCCAATTAAAACTTCAGTTAATGATGTCATTTCCCCTCAGCTCACCCCTTCCAAGATGTTGGTTTACACATTTTCAGGCCCAGCACAGCCTGGGTGTCCTTGGAGAGCAGGCCCAGAGAGGTTTGTTATGTCCAGAGAACAGAAGTGAGCAGGCTACAAGAAACTTCAGAGTTACACACCGGGCAATGCAGGATTGAAAAATGTGAAAGTTAAAACCTCAGGCATCAGGGGCAGGAAGGCCAACAGGCCAACCAGGGAAACAGAACTGGGGTACATTGACAGAATAGAACCAAGGAACCCTGGGAGAGGCATTTTTTGGTCTCCCTAAGCTGGGAATTATCTAGGGCTCTTCCTTCCAGGGGAACTTTGTGGTTCCTTTGTCCACAGGCTCACCGGCCTCCACAAGGTTCTGTTATTAGATTTTAAATATCTTGAGTAATTAATGACCGTGACCTTGCCTCTCCGGGATATTTTTGTTGGTGGTTCTGCTTTTCCAGAGGATTCACAAACCTCTGCTGACTTTAAATGGGGTTTATCCCACAAGGAATGGAAGGATTTTGCCGTAATCCATAGTTCCCACCCCATTTTCTCTGCACTCCCCTGCCCCTCTGGCTAACCTTGGAATTTTCATTAATTCCCATTTATAGCATCATTTTTATCCATCCACTGGTTTGTCTCCATTTCTCCTGAAACTGAAGAGATGTTTAGCTTATAAACTTTAAAGGAAAATTTTAGGATATTCCACATGGCAGGGAATTAAAATTACTGTGTGTCTTTAGGATGGCTCAAGGATGAGGCAAAATGGCATCCAGATATTTTGCTGATAAAAGAGAATGGAATTCCCTCAGAATGGAGGGCAGAGAAGTACAAAGGTGGCAACTATTTAGGAATATTTATTTCAGGAATTAAGTTTAATAACCCAGAACCTCCCCACTGCAGCTAAAGGAAAGTTCATGTTCACATGTATGGAAGATAGAGATTTTCCCTGATGTAATGCCAGAAAAAAAAAGGAGACTTTTTACTCCTTGAAAACCAGTTTATTCCCTATGGATTTGTGGTTTGGGGTTTGTTTTTTAGCACCTCAGAACAAGGATAAAAAATTGCTCTAAAAGAGCACTGAGGTTGTTTCACACTAAAAACTTGGTTTGTGGTGGTTTTGCTGTCCTTTGAATTATCTCATTTTCATTAAAGGCATCCAAATCTAAGTCACAAAACACTGAGTCTGAAAATTAATAGGACTGGGAGCCCCTGTGGGACCTCCCCCTCTTACCTAAATATCATTATCTTTTATTTATGGCCCCTCAGAACCTGCAAGGCCTGAGGGATATTTTGGCCTTGTTTATCCTACACGCTCTGCGTGTTGTTTTTTAAATCCTGTCATGTCCCATATAATTGTAAGTTGTCTCCTGAGAATCCAGGCTCTGTTTTCATACAATTTCCCATTATTTTTGCTCAGGGTATGCACTGATACCTTTTTATTTTTCCTTTCCAAACTAACAGAATAAACAAAATAAACCCTGCCCTGCGCAGCACTTTGTTGGCATCTTCTCCCGAAGTCACACTAGGAATAAATTTATTTTTCAGGCCAGGATAAAGCAAAAGGTTGTTTGTAGAGAAAGGAGTCAGCACTTTATATTTTATGCTTCAGGAATGTTTTTCTGCTGGAATTTGGGATAGTCCTGATCAGAGATTTGCTTCTTTTAAAAGTCAGAATTCAGTTTTTTGCTTCAGGCTGAAGTGTCTGGCTCAGGACATTTCTCCTGTGTCACTACAAAGGTTTCCTCTTGGATTCAGGTTGGATATAAGAAAAATTTCTTCCCCAAAATCATTGGAACAGAGATCCCAGGAAGGGGTGGAATCACCATCCCTGGAAGTGTCCAAAACCCAAGTGGATGTGATGCTTCACACCAGGGTTTTGTGGGCATGGTGGGATTGGGTCAAAGCTTGGACTTGGTGACTTTGTGCCTTTTGCCAACATTAATAATCCCATGATTCTATATTTCCACTTCCTAAATCATAATTCCATCCTCCAAAATATCTTCCAGATATCTTCCCTCCAATTATATTCAATTTGAAGTAAAATCTCCCAAATCTCACCTAGGGATTGATCCCACCCTGCTGCAGCCACCCCCACTCGTTCAGCTGGATGATTTTCCAACTCCACTGCTCAGACCTAATCGATGCCACTAATTACCAATAAAAACTTGGAATTAATTGCTAATCAGTTACTAATTAAGGCACTAATTCCTGCTCACATGGAAGCCCTGATATGTGCAGAGATAATTCTTGCCATCCTAATCTGCCAAGCAAATCCCAATCCTGTGCTGAGCCCTGCTCAGCTCCCATGTAGGAATTTACAAGCAGAAGTGGAGTGTGATGAATTTCACACCAACTGAATCAGTTGTAGTCAGATTTAATAAAAACCCACCTAATTACATGTTTTATTTGGGGAGCTCTGGGGCTATTTTGTCTTCCAGTGGCTCCCTGCAGACATCTGGGCCAGCTCCTCCTCTGGTGTAAATGAATAATCCTGCACTGCTTGTAATTAGAGGCTGAATTATTTAGGACAGCTGAAATTCGGGCTCTAAGTAAAATATTTCTGCTTCAGCTGAGGTGAGAGAATGAGAAAATTCCAGGCTTGGTTCTCTGTCTAAAATGGAGAGGTTTTAATTTCTTCTGTTTTGTACAGAAATCAGTCCCTGAGCTTGGTGTAAATAAAACATTGTTGGAGAGATTTAAAGATTGCAAATGGATTAGGAAACTCTCCTGTCTAAATTAGGAAATTTCTTTTCTAAAATTCTGTTCTTCTCTCTTCATGACTGGGTTATGAACTCAGTGGAACTCTTAAAGCTTGAAAATTGATATGGAAATATGGGAAGGGAAAAAATGCCCCAAAACCCTTAATTTGTAAGGAAAAAATGATACTAACATGGAAACACAATTCCATCTGACTTCATAACTCTCCTCACATTCATTCAGGATGGCATCCCTCAGAATTTTGGAGAAGACTGGGAAATTCTTCTGCTTGAACCGACACAGGTTGGATGCTTTGTTCAAGGTTTCCCAGGAAACCAGGAGCTGGAATTTGAACAAGTCCAGCCACTCCTGGTGTAGCCCCTAAACCACCCCCAGCAGCTGCTGGACTTGGCTCTGGAGCTGTGGGAATTTGCCTGGACAAGAGGGGAGGGAGAAGGAAGCAGGGAGGAGGAGGGAAATGAGAGAAAATACAGGTCCACGATGATGTTTTGTTTTTCAGCTGAGGGACAGACCCGTAGCTCACAGAACAGTCATTAAAAGGCAGCCAAGGTTGGGGTTGTCAGGAGCTGCGGTCACTCCTGGAATCAGAGCCAGGACACAATGCTGGCACAGGGATTTATTGTTTCCTGAGCTTGCTGGGCTTGATGTCATAAAAGTGTCACTGGAATCAGCGTGGCAGCTCCGTGTCATTGAGTGGCAGCTCTGTGTTTATGGCATGGTCGGGATCCCAGGCGCGGAGAAAATTTAGGATTTCGAGGGATTCTGATGTTCGGGGTGGTTTGACAGCTCCCTCTCCTCAGCCTCACACTGCTGAGCCTAATCTTCCCTTGAGGACTGGTGTGAGATCCCTGCTTCCTGACGGGAGATAACCCGCTGGCGTCACCGGGATGGGAGACAGCGTTCCCGGAATGAGGAGGCACAAGAGGTGTTGCCTTGGGATCAAAAGTGAGCCCATCCCTTCCAGCCCCCTATCTCCGAGTGGAACAGATGTGCTGCTCCTCAGGGCACACACACAGCACGGCTTGGGGAAGCACTTGGAGACACAGGATTGGGGTTTTTTCCTTCAATGTGTAAATTCAGAGGCCAGAACAAAATAATAATTAATGACTGTCAGTAATTCCTTGGGAAAGTGGATCCTGGAGGATAATGAGTGATTGATGTGTGAGTTACAGGGACTGGATTGCTGTTAAAATAAGACAATTAGAGGTCACAAGTAGAACAAATCTCACCTAATTATAAAGTTAGATCTTAAAACCTCAGAGCACCTTAGACTATCCTTTCCAATCACTTCAAATCTCAACACAATAAACCATTTTATTCTAAGGTAGGTATCCAAAAAAGCCTTGATAATTTTGCTTTTCTTGGGGGTGTTTTTCCTCATGGTCGTAAATGATGATTACCTGGAACTTCATGATCTTCCTTCCACACAACTAAAGAAGGATGAGCTCCATCCCACCTCTTCTTGCCCTTGAATCCAACAAAATTTGGATTCAAACATGCTTTTGTGGACCTAGGCCTTGCATGTTAAAGTGGATATGGATCCTCTGGATGCCAGGGAAAGGATCAGTGTCCAAGGGGTGACAAACCACCTCCTTTTCCTGTTCTGAAGGGGCAGAGAAGGTGAATTGTAGCTGACCCCACTTCCTCCTCTTTCCAGCACAGCTGGAATCCCTCTGGAAAGATGGATTGTACCCTGGCCTACCCTAACTCTCCCCTGGGCCACTGCCACCATGCAGCACCCCTGAAAGCCTCCTGCAGGTCCCCAAACTCTACCACCCCTCCCTGGGCAACATCTTGTCTCAAAATCCCTCTGCCACCGCTGAAAGCTGAGTTTGGAGAGCCGTGAGGGGACTCTGACTCCATGAACAGCGACAGCATCATCAATATTGGGGCCTCCGAGGGAGCAGGGCCTGTCTGTGCTTTGGGAGCAGGCTGGGAGCAGCCCAGCCATCCTCAGCGTGCAGTGACTTTTAGCCTGGGGACATTCTAGGTATGTTCCAAAGGCCACTGATGTCAGCAGGAAAAGACCTTTTGATTTCCATGTGCTTTGGATGAGACCCAGAAGGAGCAGTGAGTGAAGTCAGGGCCGCTCTTTCTCACACAGCTGAGGCTGAAGCCTCGAAATCTCTGGTATTTGCTGAGCAGGAGTGAGTGTGGGTCAGGAAGGCAGCTGAGCTTTCCTTTCCTCTCCAGCTGTTTGTCTTGCTTTGCAGCCTAAAGCAATAGAGTAATTCCATGACAAAATTCAGGCCTGGAGAAGCTGACAGAGCAAATATCGTGACCAATAGAAAACTTTCAGGAGCTCCTCCAAGCTGAAGAATTTCATTTCTATCGCCTGGCTTAATTCAAGCCCTGCCATTCATTTCTTTGAAGTGCTCTGCTCAGGTTGGGCTGGGTGGGTTTGGATTGTTTTTCTTATCAGCACCTCGAGCCCTGTATTTATCCTGGGAAAACCAGCAGTGATCACAGAGCTTAGAACCCTCAGGGCAGGATCTGGGCTTCGTTATTCTGGATTCCTGAGAGCGGGATAATGAGGAAGGATTGTCCCGGGGATCCATATGGGGTAGGGATGTTGTGTTTAGATCTGGTTGTGCTTTGCCCTTGAAGATCCTGCCATCTCATACTCCCAGCAAGCCTTTGGAGCACTAAAATGGGATATGGCCTCCCAATTTCCACCTCAGCCCAGAGCTGAACTTCTCAACAGACCCATTAATTCCACTGGGGAGATGTTGGATTGGGAGAAACATCCCTATTCCTCCATTAGCCACACAAATTTTGGGATATTGTGTGAAGAATCACAATGGTTGAACTGAGCTCACAGTGACTCCTGCCAGAAGCCACCAGTGCTGCCTAAAGTAGTTTTCCCTTCTTTTCAGGCTGACTGGAGTGATTCCTGAAGGATGTTGAGGTCTTATCCAGTGTTACCTCTGCATGGAGTCCTCTGGAATGTGGACAGATGCCCTCATGGAACCAGAAAGGGACAGAGAGGAGGTAACTGGGACAGCATGAAATTGGTCCCACTGGTGAGTGACACCAACACCCAACCTCCAAAAGGTGTTTGGAGTCCCAGTGAGCTCAGTCTGGAAATACAAATCCCTGGATTGTCACTGTGGATCCCAACTGAAACCACAGTCCTGTTTTGAATCTGAGAAGGACAGGGAATCTTTAGCACATCAGGAAGAAGAAATTCCTCTGCCCAGCTGGATCCAGAGCAGAGTCAATAAAAGGGTCTGAACTCTGTGCTGGTCTCTGCCCTCCATGTGTATCCTCAAGGGGACATGGAAAAGCAGAGTCCTTGTCACACTGAGAGCAGGAAAGGTAAAATCAGAGAATCCCAAATAGGTTTGGGTTGGAGGGACCCTAACGATCATCTCATCCCACCCCTGCCATTGGCAAGGACACCTCCCACTATCCCAGGGTGCTCCAAGCCCCATCCAGCCTGGCCTTGGACACTTCCAGGGGTCCAGGGGCAGCCACAGCTTCTCTGGGAAAACTGTTCCAGGGTGACCATGGCTCTGCTGACCCAAGAAGATCTGCCAAAATGTGCCCAGAGAGGGGCAAGTGGAGCACCCCAAGAGGTAAAGGATGGTCACCTCTCATTCTGTGACACAGGGAAGGTGTGATTAAAGCTCTACAGAACACAGGAAACTTTGCAAATCAAACTCATCACTTGTACAAGAAATTAAATTGATTCATTGACCACTCTCCATGCACACAGACACACAGAAAGTGACTTTCCCTCATTCAGGGTGCCAGATTTTCCACCCCGTAACAGTAAAATCCTAAACAAAACAGACCATGAGACCCCATCTCTCTCCAGAGCAGTGACACCCCTGCCTGATGCCACAAGAAATATCCAGAGATTGTCCATATGGAATTTATACCACACATAGGACCTGCGAGAACCTGAGGAACCCTGAAAACAGAGGTTTTCTGCCCTATTTCCTCCACACCAGAGAGGTCTGACTGCCCTGGGAAACCTTCTGAGATGAGGAACTGGCCATGTGGAATGCTCCAAGCAACCCCAAAAACCTCCTGAGCACCAGCACCAGTCAGATCAGGAGCCATCACAACTTCCTGCTTATTTTTTTCTGCAGCTTGCCATGACTCCTAAAGATCCAGTTTTAACACAATCCTCCTGGGCAAGGCTTGCTTGGCCCGGAATAGGAGATTAATCTAATTTCTTCTTCTTTTTTTTTTTTTAATCTAATTTTTTCTAAGGTGCATGTGCAGGCTTGTAACCAGGAAGCCAAATTCCTAAAAAAATCAGTATATTTCTATAGATTAAAAAATATATTTATGTGCACGTAAGTACATGGATGGTTTTAATATATCTACTTTAAAAAAATGGAAGTGCTCTGAGTTTTTCCTGATATAAGGAATATTTTCTGTTTTGCTGGGATGGTTGAGTTGCTGTGCTGGAATGGTTTGCACACAACTTCTGCGCCGTGCTTTGCCTGCCTGATGTTGGTGTATTTGGTATTTTGCTTTCCCAAGCGAGTATTTTCACGTGCTGATGATTTCCAACTGCTGGAAACAAGAGGGGAGGGAATAAATATCCTTATCAGCCTCCTGAAAAAGGGAGAAACCAACCTGGGGTGCTCCAGGGGCTTGGAGCAACCTGGGATAGTGGGAGGTGTCCCTGCCCATGGCAGGGGGTGGAACTGGATGATTTTTAAGGCCTTTTCCACCCCAAACCATTGGGATTCTCAGATTCCAAGATGCTTCCTGAGCTAAAAAACAGCTGGTAGAGAAAGATCCCATGCCAGAGCTCTAAAATTAACATTTTTTGCAAATGCCCCTTTCATTATCCTAAATAAACATTTACTGACAGTGATTTCAATGGCTCAGTGCTGATTTACACCAGTAGAAGGTTTGCTTTGGAGTCATGTGGGGTTTCCTAATTTTATTAGGATTTTGTTATTGTTTTTCAGGGAGAAATTTCAGCTCCAAGCCAGCAACAATAAATTGCTGTTGTGAACATGGAAAAGAGGATGGAACAGCTGAGAGGAGGGAGAATGAAGCACATTTTAAACTTGTAAATTAAAATAAAAACCAAACAAAGCTACCCAGCTGGATTGCAGGGGGAAAAGAAAGAAAAAGGAGGGGGAAAAGGACACAAACTCAGCAAAGCTGCAGTGTCCTCTGAAGATTGCTGATGCTCAGAGATTGAGAGAGCCCAGATTTCATTCCTTGGCAGCCCAGCCGAGCGGGACGATCCCCAAGGAGCAGCTCCGGCTCCAGAGGTGAGTAGCCAGAGGTTTATCCCGAAGGCTACTGGGATGTTGGCATCCTTTCAGCAGGAAAGATGGGAAAATATGAACACATTTAAAAGCTCACAGAGCCATAAATCCAAACTTTATCACTGATAAAGACAGATGTGTGAGGAGCTCTTTTATGCACACACAAGCAAACATAGAGGAATCTTTCCAGGCTCAGCCATTTGAAGCCTACGGCTCCCATAAATCTTCCAAGATGAGGACTCAGGCCAGATCTTCACTGCTGAGTTTTTGCTTTTTCACTTCTATTTAAGTAATTAATATCTGGCCTAAACAGATTTAAGAAAATGAGAAAAAAATAAGTGGGGGAAAAAGGAAGATTCTGCGTTTTGTTTAAATGCGGGTGCCAGAATGAACGAGAAGCAACATCCAAATGGGAGGTGGGTCTCTCCTTCCTTTCCATGCCCCTCCACATTTTATGGAAAACATATCAGGAAAGGTTTCTGCTCTGCTTTCCTAAGGAAATGAAACTTATACAAGATTGAGCCTACTTTAGGCCTATTTTTAATCCGTAAGTTAATTTGAAGCAAATTTGACATCTACGACGAGTGGATCTGGAAAATTAGGGGTGAAAAGATCTGTTTGGATAGCAGGTTGCTTGTAAAAGAAGGAGTTGCACCTCTTTACAGGTACAGATAAAAAGCCTTTCTTTAGAGAAGAGCTGCAAAATTCCTATGGTTTTTTGAACACCAGAGTGTTGGGATGTGGCTCTGGAAGAAATCTGATCGTGTTCCCATGGATCAACCCCTTAGGATCAGCTGTTCTTTGCTTGATCAGCATCTTCTCATGCTTGAACATCTCACACAAACCCTCCTGGCTGCTTTAGAATTGTAGGAACACCTTCCACTACCCCAGGGTGCTCCAAACCCTGTCCAACCCGGCCTTGGACACTTCCAGGATCCAGGGGCAGCCACAGCTTCTCAGAGAATTCCATTCCAGTCCCTCACCACCTTCCCAGCCAAGGATTTCTCCCCAATATCAAATCTAAACCTACCCTGTTCCATCTTAAATCCATTCCCCCCTGACTATCCCAAGAGATTCCATTTGCTATGGAAGAGCTGCCTGGGATTTTTATCTGAGAAGAAAAACTAAAAACAAATTTAAAAGTCACTTTTTTTTACTGACACCATCAGAGCCTGCTTGACCACTGCTGTCTGTGCTGCCCACAAGTGTTGAACAGAGGGTTTTTCATGGGTTTCAGCTAAAATAAACCCAAGGAAATCCAAGAACTCAACCTTTACTCCCAGGAGCTGTTCAGGAGTGGCAGAACTCTTTGTGGAGCAGTCACTAGGGAGCACCAAACATCCACACTCCCTCCAGGTGGCTCGTGTGGCATGGGAATCACTGATGTGGGAAAAGGTTGGGACTTCCCACTTGTCTCCATTTACCTCCACGTATCTCCCTGGGCCTGGGGTCCATCATTCCAATGGGGTTTTCCTGGCTGTTTTTTGGTGGGAGTTGTTGGGGGTGGTGGAGAAAAAGAACAAAAAGGAACACGGTTTAAGGAAATATTTTAGGGTCACTTGGGTCCTGGCACCACAGAATTGCTGGCAATTAAGAGAAACTAAGGAAATTAAAGATTTCCTTTATCCCCAGGGTGCATTTGGGTTTTTATCCCAGCTGAAGACTCCTCAGGGACCTGTTCACCTCAAACCTCAGCTCCTCAGCAATCAGCTTATTCATTCCCACCCATGAAGTTCTTCTGCAGCTTTCAGGACTTGGAGCAGCTTAACCAATCCATGATTTTAAGGAATTTTCTCTCTTTCATGGCATTATTGGGCCTTTTCTCATCTTTTTCATCTTTGCCACCTGTATGGAAAGAGGGGAAGTTGTTGTGTCTAAAGCACCTGTGAAGTCATAAAGCAGCTGTGGAATGAAATATTTGGAAACCAATATAGGTCAGCTCTGCCCTTCTCGTGGTCTTTGTGTTTCGTTGCTTTCAGTACCTTTCTGTGTCATGTTTTATCACTCATTAGCAGCATCACAGAATTTAATTATATCATTTTTATTTTGTGGAGCAAAGGAGTTTGGCTTCAAGCATATTTAGGAACTAAAATTCCTGTGGGACACCTCATCTCATTTTGAAATAGATGTGTTGGGTGCATTGCAGAAGGGTCAGTGAGGGTCACTCATCCCAATTCCTCCTGTCCCTGTGCATGAACACAGCTTCCTCTTTCCCTCTTTCCCAGTGTTTTTTCCTACAGAAATTGTTCCTTGGGCCAACATGTGAACAAGATAAAAAATTCCACTGGGGTTTTCCAGAATTAGAATGGTTTGGGTTGGAAGGAACCTTAAAGATCTCAGCCCACTGAACTCAGCCCACTGCAGGGACACCTTCCACTATCCCAGCATGATCCAACATGGCCTTGGACATTTCCAGGGATAGAGCATCCACAGCTTCTCTGGGAAAGCTGTGCCAGGGCTTTGAGCCCAACCACTTTAAGATGAGCTTTGTAGGGCACCACAGAAATGCTCAGAGCTAAAATCTGTGCTGGAGGTGGCGACAAGAGGAGGAGCTTCCCAGAATCCCAACACAGGTCACAAAGTACCACCTAACTCCTTTTCCTCAGTTTCCCAATCTGTGAGGTGGAGGCCACCATCCCTCAAAACTCTCTTTCCCAAAAGAGAACAGGATGGATTTAGGGTTGGAATCTTCTGGGGATAGAGAAGAGAAACAGGTTTGAATTATTAGAACAGGACAGAAGCCAGGAGCAGCCTCATGTACATTCCCAGCTGGCCCCTCCTCCCAGCCCAGGAAAAGGCAAATTTCCTGCATTTCCACCTGGGAAGATGCACTTTGGATTCACTTCTGCCTTTGGCATAAGACATGGAATCATGGAATTATTTAGATTGGAAATAACCTTTAAGATCATCAAGGCCAACCATAAACCCAGCCCTGCCAACTCCACCAGACTCTTTGGTTAATCTTACAGGAAAAATTAAAAACCAAAGAATTAAAATAATTTTTAAAATATCAAAATAAAACTAAATGAAATTTATTTTATGCCATCAGTCCTTGCAAAGGAAAAAATATCAGAACTGAAGCTGAATAAGGCACCAAAAATTGAAAAGTGTTTTTTTGGTGGGATGAAGGCAGAATTATCACAGGTTTTCAAGCAGGAGGATTAAAAACCAAACACTTGGATTTGTTTCGAACTTTAGCTTAACTAATTTTGCTCATCTAAGATTAAAGACATTTTATAGCCTGGATGCCAGACACTACGAAAAATCTCAAAGTTTTCCTCTCAAAATATGAAAATGAGCAGTTTTGAAACATCTCTCCTTTTTTCTTGGCTAAAAAATGCTGTCAAATTGGAAATTAATTCCACAAATATATTTTATTCCTTCCTCCACATCTTAGATGCAGATTTTTAGTGAATTCCATTAGACCAAAAAACTGGGATTGTGCTCCTGCATTTTTTCCAGATCCATCTTTTCCGTAGGTTTGGATATGGCTAGAATTCCCATTGTTTTGGGTGTGGATAGAATTCCCATTGATTTGGGTATGGCTAGAATTCCCACTGGTTTGGGTGTGGATGGAATTCCCATTGGTTTGGGCAGGGATAAAATTCCCATTGTTTTGCTGAGTGTGTTGCTTCTATTGCATTGCCTAAATATTTTTATTTACTGAAGATTTGTTGTAAACCAAGGAAATTTTAAATTTTTTAAGGAAGTCTTAAATTTTTTCTTTGAATTCCCAATGATTTGCACAAGCTCGGAAGATCCCATGGGGCTGAGCAGGACTTTTAAGTCTGATTTAACATTCTGCAACTGAAATCCTTTATAACACTGTGCAAATCTTTATCACACACCCACAAGAGAGGATCTGTTTCTCTAAAAAAAGGACTCCAGTTCTCCCTAGAAAAAGGATTCCGTTTATCCCTAGAAGAGAGAAAGGAGTAGAAGAATGAGGTTCTCCTTTCTTGCTAGAAGAAGACGATTCCATGACTCATTCACTAATTAAATGTGTGTGTTTAAGAAATAAAAATAAATAAATAAATGAATAAATGAATAAACCTTTCCTTGTCCCAAACATTAATCAGAACAGAATTTTCCTTCCCTTCCCTGTGGTTTCTGCTTTGTCCCAGGATCAAAGAGCAGTGACCATTATTAGGGAAAATAAAAACCCCAAACATCTGCTTGTCCAGTATTTATGGAACAATCCAAACTGGGCAAGAAAAGCAATCCAGAGGCTGAACAATTCCATGTTATCACGGAATCACGGAGTGGGTGAGGTCCTGGACGGGACCTCTGGAGATCATCTGGTCCAACTCCCTGGCTGGAGAAGTTATTTGGGAAAGGCTCTTTAATTACTCTCTCCTGAGGTCCTAAGGCAAATCCAGTTTTTCCATAAGTTTCCATTAACTTTGAAGCTACAGGAGCTACATCCTTAAGGATAAGTCAGGAATCAGCTGGATAATGCTTTAAACTCATTTAATCAGATTTTAAATTTTTTTTAATTGTGTGCAGTTAACTCCTTTGGAATCTCCAGAGAGGAGACACTAAGTTGATCACAGGGTTTTCCTTAAAAACAGCCTGGGAGAGTTGGGATTGTCCATCCTGGAGGAGAGAAGGCTCCAGGGAGAGCTCAGAGATCCTTCCAGTACTTAAAGGGGCTTCAGGAAAGCTGGAGAGGGACTGGGGACAAGGGATGGAGGGACAGGACACAGGGAATGGCCTTAAACTGGAGGAGGATGGGTTTAGATGGGATATTGGGAAGAACTTCCTTATTATAAGGGTGAACATGGTGTCCTCCGTGACCTTTTGGACATAATAATGTTTTCAAGGACAGTAGTTCTCTCTGCACTTGGAGTTGTACAGGAAGATCCTTCAAGGAATCCCTGACTTGACCCTTATCCACTGCCAGAATTCTCCTCACGAAATTAATGGAATTCTCCCCACATCTGGTCATAGAGGCCTGGGAAATCTGTTGGAAAATTAGGGCAAGGAAGAGGTTGGGTATCTCAGCCTGATTTGTCTCAGCTCTTTCCACATCACCCATCCCAACCAGAAAGAGGCACAAATTTTCCTTGGCCATCCCTTTATTATTAATTTATTATTAATTATTAAAAGCTCTGGATACCCTTGGAAGTGTCAACTCTACTCCAGCCAATTTTTCCTCGCACCACCCATCCATGTCCAGTCCTTCATGCTCTGCAGAAATGAGATAAAATCTTGTTTTTCTTTATCCCAGCTCTCAAAAGTGACTCATTAATGTTCCCCAGTGGCTTCAGGTCTCGACAAAAATAAATCAAATTAACAAAAAGTAATTTTCCATGCTGGCCCTCCGTCTTTCCTTCTCTGCCCGCTTTTATTTGCTTTTTTCTCTTGGATAAACTATTTGGAAAACATTGCAAGAACACTTAATTTGGATGACACTAAACTATATTTGCCTGGCTGATTAAGGGATGTTTTTCCCTTCAGGAACACACGAACAAATTTGGGGATAATTTTCCTATCAAAAGACAGAATGTTTGAACTGAAGGGAGAATTTGCCCCAGCCTGGATTCCAGGGACAATGTTGATCCCAGATGTTGATGGGAATGGAGCTGAGGCAGGGAGCTGAGCACAGGGAATGAGAAAACCTCGCCAGAGCTGCCCTTTAGGGTTTCAAACCTTTGATCTCCACCGTTCAATTACGGAAAAATTTCTATTTGGTGACACCTTCCAGAGAAAACCTGAAATACGTTTTCCAAAAATTGCTGGTCTCGTATAAACAGGGCTGTGCCTTTTTTGTTCTTCATGGCTGCAGGGTGGGAGCAGGGAGCTGAAAATCCTTCAGATCATCATAAACCGAAGGAATTGTTCTCCAAGGCCACTCATTTGAAGGGAATGTCACAGTTTTAGGACACTTGAGTGACTTTATGCTTTGCACATTTCATCTCCTCTGCATCATATGGCTGAAATTGTTTACAGATGAATGGGAATGATCAGGAGAGCCAGACCCCTGATTATCCCAAGGAAAAGGAGTCTCAGACCCAAGGAGGTTCTCCAGGAAGGAATTTTGTATATTTTCCTCTTTCTTTTTGGGAGGATGAGAGTTTTGACCAACAGGAATTTACAGGTTTATGTTGATGTATAAGAAAGCGAGTTTGTGCAAGAATTGGGTGTTGGCGCGGGGATTGGGGTGGGTTTTCCCTTATGGGATGTTGTGGGATTCTTCATCCTGCTGAAAATCTGACCCTTCCCAGCCTCCCAGAGCCCACACCAGCACTTTCCCAAACCCTGCAGACAAATTACCTGATTATTTTTGGTCCCTAAAGACTGTGTGGATCTGGAAAATGGGAGTTGAATGTTTTAAAAATAAAAATTAGTGGCATGGAGCTGTGCCAGGGGAGGATTAGGTTGGAGATCAGGAAAAGGTTCTTCCCCACGGAGGGTGCTGGGCACTGCCCAGGCTCCCCAGGGAATGGGCACGGCCCCAGGGCTGCCAGAGCTCCAGGAGGATTTGGACAGGGTGAGATTTTTGGGATTGTCCTGTGCAGGGCCAGGAGCTGGAATCCTTGTGGCTCCTTTCCAGCTCAGGATACTCTCAGGAGTCACCAGAGAGGCAGGGAACCAGAAAGATCTGATTGACAGATCTTAGGAAATTATGTTCCTGGATAAATTAGGAAAGAAAATAAAAGCAATGCTCTGCTCCCCACCCTTAATGCCTTATTACAGCTCTTTTCCTTCCTGTACCATTTCCAGATATCCTTGTGTTCTGGGATGGGGAATCAGGAATAGGAATGGTTATTAAATTCTGTTGGCAGCCAGCCAGTGCTGGACATTCCTCACTTATCCAAATTTCAGTGACACAACTACGTCTCACTCACCTTCCCACATAATCTAACGTGTCCCCTGCATCCTATAGTGCATATTTGGGATATTCTTCCCCAAAATCACAGAATCACAGAATCACCAGGTTGGAAAAGACCTCCAAGATCACCGACTCCATACCATTCCCTAACACCACCCCAAATAAACCACAGCACCGAGGGCCACATCCAATCTTTTTTTAAACACATCCAGGGACGGTGACTCCACCACCTCCCCGGGCAGATGATTCCAGAACTTCATCACTCTTTCCATGAAAAACTTCTTCCTAACATCCAACCTGACAAGAATAAGTAGGCAATTATACAAAAGAGTAGTTTATTAACCGGAACAATTAAGGTTGCCAGAGGAGGATTAGCCTGTCCCCTGGGAGAAGGAGCCTCTCTGGGTGGCTGACCACGGTCAAGGATGGTCAGAGACCCCGTCCCTCAAAGGGAACCACCCTTTCATACCCCCCCAGAGAGCACCAGCCCTCTCCCTAAAGTTCTCCCCCTGGAGATGCTCCAATTGGGTATTGTTGGCTCGTTGTCCAGGCTATTGGCTCGTCCGGGTGAGGTGATGTCTGGGCGTCGAGTGATTGGTCTGGTCTTTATCCCTTTATGATAATTCCAGGTGACACCCTTTTTCTGGAAAGTTCCTTTCCTGTCAATCAATGCATTACCTATCACTAATACATAATAATACATGCCTAACACTAATTTGTCCACTTCCCAATTAATGCAACCACATGTAGCAATGAACTCTTGTAACTTCATTAACCTCGAACTCTCAAACAACAATTCAAACAAAATCATTTAACAAACATTTTACAGGAAAACTTTCAACCATATGGGACTATGAAAGCCAAGATTTCATTCCTGACACAACCTAAATTTCCCTTGGAGCAGTTTGTGTCCTCTTGTTCTGCCAGTTGCTGCCAGGAGAAAGAGACCAAGTCCCACCTTTCAGGGAGCTGTAGGGAGTGATGAGGCCACCTCTGACCCTCCTTTTCTCCAGGCTAAACAGCCCCAGCTCCCTCAGCTGCTCCTCACAGGGTTTGTGTTCCAAGCCCCTCACCAGCCCTGTTGCCCTCCTCTGGACAAGTTCAAGTGTCTCCACGTCCTTCCTGACCTGAGGGGCCCAGAACCGGACACAGCACTCGAGGTGTGGCCTCACCAGTGCCATGTCCAGGGGAAGAATGACCTCCCTGGTCCTGCATAATGGTGCAACCACTGGTAATCCTGGGGCTGTGACTCCCTTTCCCCCATTCAGCTCCTTTCACAGGAATGTCCCTTTCAGTCGGTCAGAGAATCACAGAACCATTAAATTGGAAAAGATCTCTCAGCTCATCAAGTCCAAGCTGTCATCCTGTGATTCCATGGCAATTTCCAGAGATCCGGAATGTTTGCAGACCACCTGAGTATTGGCTGAGAAAGGATGGCATCATGGCTGTGATGTTGAGCAGCACCTCTAAAATCCTGGAAAGAAATCTTGGCTCTGTTGCAGGGACTTTGTAACATCAGAAATATCTGTAAATATGTTTTTACCTAATTTTAACTATTTAAACCTCAATCAGCCAGCTTGGCTTTGGATTAAAGAGAGAGACAGGTTATTTCCCATCTGAGAGGGAGAATAAATCCCTTTCTGGATATATGTATTCCTCTACAATGATTTTAGGAGGTGACAACGCAGCTAAAATGAACTGAAATCAGTCCCATCCTTCATTCCGCAGCATTCACTTTGAAGCTGAACTTAATCCTTGTCCATCCAGGCTCCAACATTTCCACATGCAGGAGCCCTTTTAATGAATATTTATTTAAAGGTTTTACTCTTTTCAAGCCTGGAGTTAGCAGAGCTAGTCACATATCAGTGTAATGACCAAAAACTCCATAAAATAGGAGCAGCACTTGTGATAAGATTTTATCTAGAATAAGATTGTCTTTCTGGTGTTAGAGCCCTGATCTATCCAGTGGCTTTTTTTTCCTGAATTCCCATTCTTTCAACACCAAATTTCCTCTGCTGTTTTAACTACACAGCAGGGATTGATTCCATCCAGGAATCTGGTGGCACGTTCATATTTCTCGTGTCTTTTTTATTAGGGCTGACTGAGGATATGGTACAAGTTAAGGGCAACTCAGTAATCACTTGCACATGATGGCTGTAGGAAAGGATGCCGTGTTCTTACCTTCATCCAGCTCCAAGAAACGGAGGAAAAAAAGGGAAAAGGGGGAAAAAAATGTTACTCATTTATTTCTGCTTCAATCATGTGCAAATTCTATATCGGGGGAGTGCCTGGAAAAAAAAAAACAAAACAGCTGTGGCAGAGGTAAAAAAAACAACTGTCCCGCTCCCACAGGGATAACAAAGAACACAGCCCCTGGAAAAGGTTTGTCTAAACAAAACAACAATGAAAAGGAGCAGCAAACCCAAAGTAAAACACAGGGAAGAAATCAGAAGAAAGCCTGGAGGACTTCAAAGCCATCTGTGCATGTGTACGGTTGAAGGACGTTGTGTTTCTGTAGCCACTCTGGGCTCAGATTGATGCCTTTCCCTGGGCTGGAAATTAGGAGCCAAGCACGGTTAGAAGGGAAAAAGGGTTTTTTCCCTGGGTATTTATGGCAGGCCCCTCAGGTGCAGCACAGCCAGGGGCAATGCCCCAGAGCACACGGAATGCACACCCACGGGCACTCGGGATCACATCCTGGGCCTCACAAATGAGCACATCCAGCAAAGATTCCCCAGGGAGAGGCTCCAGGGAACCCCCGGCCCAGGACCCTTCCCCTGGCTGGGCCCAGCTCAGGGTACAGGATGTGTTCTGGAGAGGCCCTTGGTGCCTGGGGCTCTCTGACCCCTCACTGCCAGCCTGCCAAGGGCTGCGGGCTCTGGGCTTCACAAAATATTAAGTCTAAGAATGTGGGCTAGGAGCACTAAAAATACAGAAGAAGTATATAAAAGGAGCATAAAAGAAAAGGCAAAAAATCATCATGGCATCAAGATCAGTGTCAGATGTGGGG
Organism: Daphoenositta chrysoptera; assembly: GCA_013397915.1. Taxonomy (NCBI): domain Eukaryota; kingdom Metazoa; phylum Chordata; class Aves; order Passeriformes; genus Daphoenositta; species Daphoenositta chrysoptera. The sequence goes on along the minus strand of VZRO01000108.1, from coordinate 547,954 downwards.
ACAGAAGGCCAATGCTCACCTGAGTGACCAACAGCCAACAGGGGTGGAAGGGGGACAAGGCTTTGTCTCCACTGACTCTTTATCCAGGGAGTGCAGGTCAAGTCACAGAAGCATGGAATCACAGAATTCCCACATTGGAAGTGACCCACAAGGATCACGGAGAAAACTCCTGAAGAGTGCCTGGCTGGGTGCTCAGTGGTGGGACACAAAGAGGATGGACCCAGAGGTGTGAAATGCAAGAAACGGGTGGGATCCCCCAAAAATGCATCACTAGAAGGGAGATATCGGAGGGGAGGCTCCCAGAGCTGACCAGTACCACCAGTGGTGTGTGATGGGAGCTCACAGAGGAACAGCAGCCGTTGTTCTCCAAGCCTTGGATTCAGTGGATTCACTCCCAGAGAAAGTACTGAGGTGGTGGGAATCCCTCCTTGTGTTTGGATGAAGGATGCAGATGGAAAGGCCTTGATTTATGTAATAATAATTTAATTTTTCAATTGAAGCTTCTGTTCTGCACCCCTGATTGCAGCACAACAGCTCAGTTGCCTTCAAATTTCCAGGAATTTGGGGTGACAGGACTTTGGGCCTAAAAACTCAACTCTGCCCTTGGCAATGGGACCAGACCTGAGCTCTCTGTGACCAACACTCCAGTCCTGTGTGACTGCCAAGTGCAGATCCCTCAGTGATGCTGGGCTAAAAGAGAAAGATCTGGGCTTTATCAACTTCTCCAGGTCCTTGGATCTGTCCAGTGGGAAGCAATTTTTCTTGGGATTACACACAAATGAACACACAAATGTGTGTGAGAGGCTCACTTCGTGAGAGGACTTTGCTAAATCCTTGCTGTCTGTGCTCAAGAAAGGGCAGGTGAAATTTCTCTTTATCAAATAGGAATCTAATTCCCAATTCTGCCTTGTTTATCTTCCTTAGAAAAAAAATATTCTCCGTATCCAGAATGGAAGATTGAGCAGATACAGATTTAAAGGATGTTTTCCATAATTTCAGCTTCCCTCATCAATGCATCCACACCACAGAATCAGCTACAAATTGATTTCAGTCTGTTCTTACCTGACAGTTTCCAAAATCTTTCAAGAACAGCCTCAGGCATAAAATCCGCCTTTATTTTGGGTTGTTTACATGGATCTCCATGAGTCCACAGCTGATTTAAATAAAAGTCATTTCTCTGACTTCCACTGGGCAGTGATTTATCAAATTTGAAGTTTAACCCCAGTGAATCACAATCTGCTGTTTTTGGGTGGTAACTTAAACCAGGAGGCACAAAGCCAAAGAAATACTGAGAGCAAAACAAGAAAGAGAATGGCAACATTTTTTGAAGAAAAAAAAATTAAATTCTGTGTATTTTGGTGAACATCAGGCTGTAGATCATATTCTGAGCTATGGCTGCTCTTGAGAACTTCCTTTAGAGTTTAGGCCCAGTTTAAATCATGGAAGTGTTGAGAGAAGGGAGTAAAAGTTTATTTTTTTGGATGCTGTGCCTGACTTTCCCTCAAAATGTTTATGGTCACCATGGCCTGAGATCATCCTCTCAGCCAAAATGGGGCTATTGGATGTGCTGAAGGAGAGCAGGCAGGTCGAGAGAGAATCCTGGAATCCTCTGGGGTGGGAATGATCCCTAAGGTCACCAAGTCTGCACTGCCAAGGTTGCCACTGATCATGTCCCCAAGTGCCACATTTAAATGGCTTTTAAATCCCTCCAGGGATGGGAACTCCGCCACTGCCCAGGGTTGGACAATCCTTTCAGGGAAGGAATTTTCCCTAATATCCACCTTTAACGTCCCTCTGAGGCCGTTCCCTCTGCTCCTGTCCCTGTTCCCTGGGAGCAGAGCCCGACCCCCCCGGCTGTCCCCTCCTGTCAGGGAGTTGTGCAGAGCCACAAGGTCCCCCCTGAGCCTCCTTTTCTCCAGGCTGAGCCCCTTTCCCAGCTCTCTCAGACACTCCTGGGGCTCCAGACTCTTCCCAGCTCTGTTCCCACATGGTCATTACTGTGCCTTTCACAGGTGAACCAGAAATAAGAGATATTTTCCAGGGTCATTTCCTTCCAGCTATGGAGTGTTCCTCCACGTTTCCCGAGGACAGGAATTGTGGCACGATCTTGAGGACTTGATAGGAGCTTCATGAAAATACCACAGTTGGGATTGACCTAATTCCATCCCAATTCTCAGAGTACTGCGGAGACAATAATTTTTGAAGTGTCACTGTGCTCTACAAGATCTGTTTAAAAAAGTTTCTATCAAATTGGATGGAAAAGAGCCTCGTTCTTGCAGTTTTCCTGCTCTAAATGAAAACAGCCCGTGTAGACTTTGGATGACATGCAGCGAAAGAGTCTTGCCTGTCAGCTGCTCATAATTAAACAAATCTCTTTTTTGCAAAATAATCCTCTTTTTTTTCCCCTCCTTGCATCCAGAATCCTGCCCAAATCCTCTTTCCCATTGGTATAACCCATATTGCCTTTACTGTCAGGAGTTTTACAACCTTCCAAGGAAAAGCCCCGATGAAGAAATTTCTTTTCAGCCCTCTCTAGGATCCGTTTTCTGCCTGAATCTCCAGCCCCCTTGGTGATTCACATTCATGACCTGAAAGCATGAGCTTGGCAATTCAAACAACAATTGAAATATTAATTAAAAAGCAGATGTAATTCCAAAACAGCCATACCAAACAATTCCAAGTTTCATTTCTAGACAGTTGTTTTGAGGCTGCATTTTTTTTTTTTTTTGTGCAGGAGTTTGGATGGATTTGGGGCTTTCATTGTTGTTTCTGGAGGATTATTTGTTCTTTTTCACTTCCATTTGATCTGGAATCTTTGTCTTTCATTACTGCAAAGCCATTTCCTCCCGCTGCTCGAGCCCTTGAGTTGATTAAGTGGTACAAAGCATTCCTGGGCCACTCAGTAAATAACAATGCAAACATGTTTATGTAACACTTTCATGTGCTAATGAGGTTTTTATGTTGGAGCTGAACGCTTGCTGTCCGGGAGTCTGGGACTCTTCAACTCTTGGCTCTTTGATGTGAAGGGAGCACATTCGTTTTTCATTTTGCCTAGATGAGGCTGCTGTTTACCCTTGGTGTCACTTCTCCACAAGGGAATGCTCCAGATCCGCGGGAGCGGCTGTGGCTGTGCCACAAACCGGGACCCAAGGGAAGGAGGGAGGTTTTTATGGAGTCTCCATGCTCAGGACTGCAATGGGCTCTCCAGGAGAAAACTCCTGATCCAAGCTTGGTGAAGCCATTTGAGAACGTAAAGTGGAGCTGCTTTCCGTGGGTCATTGGGAAAAAATTTTCATAGATAGAGATTTTGGGCACTTTTCCTGTCCATCCGAGTGATGATTTCAGGAGAAGTGGAGAGAACAAGCCTTGAGCTCTTCCCTCTGCTGACCAGTGACTGGACCTGGCCTGAAGCTGTGTCAGGAGATGTTTAGGTTGGATTTCAGGAAAAGGTTCTTCCCCCAAGGGTAGTGGGGCAGTGACCAGGCTTCCCAAGAAATGGTACCATTCCCAAGGCTTCCAGAGCTCCAGGACAACCCTCCCAGGGATGCAGAGAGTGGGATTATTGGGGTGCCTGTGCAGGGCCAGGAGTTGGATCAATGATCCTTGTGGGTCCCTTCCAGCTCAGCATATTCCATGATTCCGTGATTCTCTGACTTCCATCTTGGTCAATTCCATGTAAATTTAGCCAAGAACTTCCTTAAATTTAAAAAAAAATCCAAAACCAAAAACCTCACAAATTGTTAGAACCTGAGCTATGAGGAGGACAATTTCTAAAATTCTAACAAGTGAGTGTTTTTCACAACGTAGGCATAGAGGGAGAGTTATCACACACACACCCTGAATAATTTCAGTTTGGACTTTCCCTAAATCCATCAATGTTGGAGGCGAGTATTGGCCACATGGAATGGGTCTGATCCAGGCTGAAAATTCCAAGGACACCTAGAAAGCAATTTATGCCAGGAAATTCCCCATCAGTCTCTGAGCCCCACCCAAACCCTGGGTCAGTATTAAAAGTTTGTGTTGAATTCTTCCTAATCTTAATGAGTACAATTAACATGAGGAGTAAAATGGCAAAAATAAAGCTTTATATGACAGAATAGCAGTAATGAAGTATCAAGAAATTAATGTGATATTTTAAATTTCCAGTCCAGTCAATGGGAATTTTTCCCCATTCAAACTTATGAAACTATGGCAAAAAGCTTGATTTGGTGTAAACAGAACACAGGCTTTTGAATATTAGTTGTGACAAATGAGGGCCATGAATCAAAGCTTCTTTACTTCATTAGTAACTGTTGGGAATTACGAAAAACTTCGGCATCTGGAATGAAATCTTGAGGATTCATTGTTCAGGAAAAGTCTTCCTTTGTCCAAGAACCTTCAGTTTCAATAGGGAAGCATTTGAGGAGCAAACCCCAGGGCTGATAATCAGAGTGATCCTGCCTCCTGGGGATTAGGCCACACTGACAGGCAGTGACGAAAGCCTTGTTCCCCTCCAAATCAAATCTGCTTTCAATTTCTGGAAATGGGAGGATGCCGTGGACATCATCTAAGTCATCTAACGAGCATTCTGCTCGTTAAGTGAGAATTATCCCACAGAAAGATCCGAACCCCTTGGACCCCCCACCTCACCTCAGTCCATGAAGCCAAGGAAGCTCTCCTGGAGAAGCTCCTGCTCTACATCACATTTATTTCTGCTGGCTAAGATTTCACAACAGGCAGGTATTTACAGAAAAGATGTTTCCTAGCTCTGCTGTCTCTGTTTTGGGAATATTTTCTTCCAGTCTGTCATCTCCAGACTCCTGTAGGGTCGAGGGTGGTCTCTGGAGTGCTGCTCCTGTGACAGGTGGCAGAAGAGGAGGCCAAGCTTGGTGTCATTTAATGTAATTGTCCTATAAAGGGTTCTACACCTTCGCAGCAATATTTTGGAATGCCTGCGAGGTGATAAAGCCTCTAAATAAATTGTTGGTCTCGGGACCTGGCAACACAAGGAGAGGGAAAAGGTCATTCCAACCCACCACCGACAAGCAGGGAATGAGGCAATGCCCTTTGTGCTGGGTGAACTTCTTATCACTTATCTCACCTTGATTTACCCACTCAGCACTTCCCAGAGCACCCAACTGGTTTCCAGATCTCATTCCCGGGCTCCATTCCTGCACGCATTGGCTGGTAATACATTCCAGATGTTCTACTGTCCTCCAGGTGATGGAGAAAATATTTTGCCTAAAACTCCTTTCCCTTGTGGTGGATTCCTTGTGTTCCCAGCTTTCCCCGGTCTGTAAATGGACAACCACACCAACACCTTTTCTGTCAGCAAGTCCAGAGGTTTTCCTTGGTTTAGGGGATGGAAAACTTGTCCTGTGAGGAGCAACTGGGAGAGCTGGAGGAAAGGAAGCTCAGGGGAGACCTTGTTGCTCCTTACAACTCCCTGAAAGGAGGCTGTGGTGAGGTAGGGGTCGGTCTCTTCTCCCAGGTAATAAATGACAGTACAAGAGGCCTCAGGTTGCACCAGGGGAGGTTTAGATTGGACACCCAATCTCATCTTTGAGACAACACTTTGACACCCAATCTCATCCCATTTAATCTCTTCTGCTGGCATATCGTTGAGATTTTGTGCTCAACCACTCTCATTTCAACAGGCAGGAATCTTGCCCAAGCGACCGCTGGGCAAATCTCATCCTTATTTCTCAAATATTTGGTTTAAAACTCATAAAAATAAATAAATGCATCGTGATTCAGGCCATCCTGTTAAGAACTGGGCTTTCACTCCAGGCTTAGCAACTACAAGCAGGTTCCCTGCCTTGGAATATTTTGTTTTCTGAAATAAATGGTGCAACCAGGTCTAATCATAATGATAAAAAAATAAGAGAAGGAAAAAGTTGTCAGAGATCCAAACATACGAACTTTATGTCATGAAAAGTTTTTATTCTGGTTCCTATTCTCGCTCATGCACAGATTTATTAAAAAAAAAAAAAAGGCCCTGACATTTATTCATTTTCCACTTAGATTATTGTGGTTAAATCAAAAAGAAGTGTCAGAGCTTAGGGAGCTGAAAGCAGCTCCGCTTTTTCCATTGTGACTTGGTCACATGGTTCCCATTTGTTCCACAAAAAACCTCCTGGTTTTGGTTATTTTCCCTGTCTGGAATGAGATAGAATTCCAGTCCTGCTGCCAAATCTCCTGTATCGGGGAGGAAACTCCGGGATTTTGGGCCGTCTCCCTGGGTTCAGCGTGTTCCACAAGGAGCTGCTTTATTACTGTTATTATTATTATTATTATTATTATTACTATTATTAATATTATTATTACTATTATTATTATTATTATTAATATTATTATTATTATTTTCAGTGGGCTCAGGAGATTCTTCATGTCATTGTTTGAAACCCTCCTTTGGACAACAGGAGAGGGAGGGAAGTCTTGGGGTTGGTCCTGAAATGCAGCAGGGGAGGAGACGCGGAGTCAATTCCAGCTCCCATCACATTCGGGAGTTATTCCAGGTTGGAATATCTCAAAACCCTGTGGGAACCGAGAGATTTTAGGGCACATGGATCAGTCCCATCATGTCCAGGTTCTGCTGTTTGCAGCCAGGTTTCAAGGAAGAAAACGGATCTTCCACCTTGGGCATGGAATCCAAAGCAGGTAAATTCTGGTAACTCCTGCATTTACAACTGGTTGGTCTTTAATTGTTGTCCCACAGGATTATAGTCCAATTCCATGGAAAAATGACTCGGTTTAACTTCTGTAAAGGGAAAACAAGATGGGTTCTGTCCCAAACAAAAATATATCCATGATTATGGCTTATTTGCCAGTGAGTTCCTTGGAATTGGAATTCCATTGGAAATACATTCAGTGGATCAATAGTGACCACTGAGTTTTAATTCAGAAACTCTCCAGTAAAGATTTCCAAGAAAAGTAATCCTTAAAGACACAATGAAAAAGGAAAGATAATAAAAATAAAATTGAATATAGACCTAGAGATTGCACTGGATGAATTTAATTTCAATATAGATCTACTTATCAATGCCAAAATTACTGATGGATTAAAAAGAGGATGTTTTTATATTAGATTTACTTGACATGTTGGAATTATTTCCTTTACAATTAGCTGGATGTAATTCAGATTTTATTGACTCCACAGACAGGTCTCTGGAGGGGAGATGCCCTCATCAGGTGAGACCAGTCCCACCTAAATTCCACGAGCTGTTCTTAAACCAGCCATGAACGCAAGAATTCCAAGATGTCATATGAAAACAACACTAATTTAAGGGAAATACCGTTCAGAACCAGAGAAATATTTCATTTTATTAGCGTGGAATTGTCACATTTTGACACTGCCAGCAGAAAAATATTTATGAGAAGGGAAACATCTTGTTCCAATCAAGGGAAATGTTTTATTTCTGCTTTCTCTGTTTGACACATTAGAGGACGAAGTTACTGTTCCACGCATGTGACACCTCATGTAAAATTAATAACAATGAAATTGCAAAGTCAGGGAGAGATTTAAAAAAGGTTTATTTTGGGGGGATTTTTTTCAACTTAACATTTGCTGAAGAACAAATACTTGGATTTTATTTCTGAAATCTCTCCTGGCTTTAATTCAAAATAGAGTTTGTGTTCCTTCAAGTTCATATTAGGACCAAAATCTGCAGTAAATTCATCTCTCACCTACAGCCTTTCTCCACTTATATTTTCATCTCATGATAACAAAATCACTGAGGAATGGCAATGGTTGCTATTTTAAATTACTGTTGTGAACCATAAAGAAAAAAGACTCTTCTAAACAATTAATTATGGAAAATTACTGTGACAATTCATCATAATCATAAAATCATTCAATGGGTTGGGTTGGAAGGGATCTTCGAGATCATTAATTTCCATGGGCAGGGACACCTCCCACTATCCCAGGGTGCTCCAAACTCCATCCAACCCGGCCTTGGAGGATTCCAGGGATCCAGGGGCAGCCACAGTTTCTCTGGGAAACCTCTGCCAGAGCCTCCCCATCCTCCCAGGAAGAATTTCTTCCCAGTATCCCATCTAAATCTCCCCTCCTGCAGTTTAAGGCCATTCCTCCATGTCCTGTCACTCCCTGTCCCATCAGCATGGATGGAAAAGGCTCTGGCCTGGTTTTGCCTCAGTCAAAGGCAGGATCTTCACAAATAATCTCTGAACACACAAAATATTGGTTCGGAGCTCAACCCACAAAATATTGGTTCGGAGCTCAACCCTGGGAAGTGCTGACCTCAGAAAAACGTTTGAGGTTCTCCAAAGGCACTTTTCCTTCTGACGCAGGAGGAAACACCAGCTAGCAGACATTTTCCATTAAAAAAGAGCGAGGTAGGGTGGGATAATCCAAAGCATTCCACCACAGATGTGAGAAACCCACAGGCACACAATGGATTTGAAATGATTTATTGGCTCTCAATGACTGCATCAGACATCGCCCATTTCAAATCCTCACCACCACCTCAATTGTCCTGAAAATTTAGGAATAAATGATTTTCTCCAAAACATTTCTGTATTTTGCTGTAATGATTTTTCCCCGCAATTTCTCAACCAGCTCCTGCACCAGATAAAATCTTCTCCCATGTGTAATCCGTGCTTAGGAACGAGTTTTTCCTCGAACTTCAGGCTTGTTTACACGTGTTCCAACGTTCACTTGTTGCCATGTTCTCGCTTCACGCCAAATCAGAGAGGGGAATTTCGTAACACCAGAAGCTCCAACAACTTTTGGAAGTCAGATTTGCATTCTAGCTCCGTTTTTCCTAATGAAGATTGACTGTGAGCTTGGAAAGAAAGAATTTTTGGGATTTGGTTTTGTTTGGGTATTTTTTTTCCCTTCAGTCTGGAGCTCAAGAATATTCAAACAACAGGAAAAACCACTCAGGAAATACTTAGAGATCTCCAGCAAAAATCAAAGGAAACAAATACATTTCTTCAAGTTATTTCTGGGGCTTAAATATTGAGGAAAATAATCTCTGATATTTTAGACTGGAAAAAAGAAATAAAAGAGTCTTCTCCCTTCAACATTCTGATCTGCATTTGTAGGAGCTCTTCCAGCAGAAAATTTAAAGGTGGTACCTTTGATTCTTGTAAAATTAGGAGTCATCTTCAACTCGCCTTTATTTTGGATTTTAAATCCAAATTTTAAATTTTTAATCCTATTATAAATTAGGAGTAATTTTTATTTCATCCTTATTTTGATGAACTCCCCAGCATCATATTCACTTTGGGAATTTTGAATTTTTTCAGTGTCACAGCTCTAATCTGAGACTTTGTTCATCATCCCACTCTATCCCCTTCCCACAGCTCCAATCTGGAGCAATGGGTGTTCATAAACTCAGTTTAATTTCAATTATTTTATTTTATTATTGATATTATTTGCTCTGCTGACAGTGAGTAACACCAAGTATTCCTTGAGGAATCCTCGCTGCATTTTTATTCTGCTTTCTCTCCGTGCCAGCAATGATAGAAACCATCCCCACAGTCTTTTTCCATAACAGAGGGATGAGACTTGCTCCTGGAACCCACAGCTCCCGGCTTTTTCCCTGGATCAGAAGGAGCTGGAAGAGCAGGTCCAGTGAGCTGGCGATGAGTGTAACTTGGCAGTGGTCCCTGTGAGATTCCAGGGATTGTGGCTTCCGATGGATGTCCTGCACTCACCCGGATTTGTGCTGTCTCCCACATGTTCCCACACGTCTGCAGTTAAGCAGAACCACGTTCCCACACTGGATCCATAGTCCAGATCCATCCGTGTTCCAGCACACTTTCCAGGCTATGGATGGCTGCTGACGGGGACTTATCTCTCCTCCCCATCCCTCCTTCCCGTGGAAAGGAACACAGCAATCCAGCGCTGAAGGGATATTTGAGACGTGGGAGAAGATGGAAAGATTCCAGTTCCTGAGCACAGGATAATCCCACCATGCAGCAAACGGAGCAGAGTTACAGAGTTGTGGAATCATTATGGATCGAAAAGACCTCCAGGATCAAGTCCAGCCTTTGACTGAACACTCCCATGTCCTCCAAACCATATTGGAAGTGCCAAATCTGCTCATTTTTTTAACACTTCCAGAGATGGTGACTCCCCCCATTTCCTGGGATGCCTGTTCCAATGCTTGATCATCCTTTCAGTGAAGAGATTTTTCCTGATATCCAGCATGGCACAGTTTTAGGCCTTTTCCCCTTGTCCTGTTGTTCCCTGGGGGAGGACACTGATCCCTGCCCTGCCACAGGCTCCTTTCAAGGAGTTGCAGAGAGAAATAAATTCTCCCCTGAACCTCCTTTTCTCCTCCTTGTGCTCCAGTCCCTTCCCCGGTTTCATTCCCTTCTCTGGACACATTCCAACCCCTCAGGGTTTTTGTTGTCGTGAGGGACCCAAAACTGATCCCAGGATTTGAGGTGTGGCCTCACCAGTGCCCAGCACAGGGAACGTGGCAAAGGCTTTGATTCCTGGCAAAATAACCTCTGCACAGACCTTTTCCAAAGTGAATCCTCTGTGTGTGGATGAAAGTGAGACCAGGAACAAGTTTCTACCTCAGGAACACCTGTTCAGCTCATGTTATTGTTTGCAGAAGAGGAGACACAGCTCATGGTAGGTCGGTTTTCCACAGACAAACTTTTGTAACCTGAAAAAGTCACTTCATATCTCAGTTCTTTATCCGCACAGCAGGAACAGGGCTTTTTTTTTTTAGCATGGTTTAGTCACTTCTCCATGGTGAGGGTCTTGCTCCTCAAATGTGTGCAGAGTGCATTGGGGTTAAAACCTTGCTGAGATTCCCATCTACTGCCTTTCAAACAAAAAATCTCCTTATTCCCAGTGTTGGCACCAACGGGATCTGATGGAGCTCAGTGGAAGCTCCAACGTGAGCTCAAACTCTGTTAAAATTTGGCCCAGTGGCTCAAACCCCCGGGACCCAGTTCAGTAAATGTGCAGCTATTGGGAATAAAGATTCCAGAAAAAATACTTGTGTCCATCATATTCCTTACAGATTCACTTCTAATGCTGTATTCAATCAGCTCCTGTGCTGGGACTTCCAAAATTACTCCAGGATTTCCAAGGTAACTTCTTTACACCCAATGATATTCCCAGGCTTCCAGCTGCCCTTTGGCTCCAGTGGCAGGATAATGCTCTTTTCCACCACCAGGTTATCTCGCCTGCCTGATAACAACCCAAATTATCTCAGCTTGTCTCAGAGCCAACCTTCCCTCTCTCTTTGTGCTGATAACTTAAATGATAACGGATATTTAACGACTAACGGCTCCCCAAAGGTGAAAGTAGGAAAGGGATTCCTTGGAGCAAAGGCATCCAAGAGGAAGCATATTTTAAGGCAAAAAGTGGAGTTTATAAGAGCCAAGGCAGATGTTAACTCAACATTTAGTGATCACCTATGTTGGGATAGAGCAAATTTTTTGTCATTAACATCCCTGTAAATCGTTCATTAAGGAGTTAATTAAGGAATTAAGCCAGTCTTTGATTCTTAGAACACTTTAATCTGGGAGCATCCCACTCTGACACAGCCCAAAGAAAGGGAGAGACTGTTGAGAGCTGAGGGCTTTGTCCAACATCTTTCAACTCGCTGACAGGAGGCTGCGGTGAGGCGGGGGTCGGTCTCTTCTCGCAGGCAACAAGTGACAGGACAAGAGGGAACGGCCCCAGGTTGCACCAGGAGAGGTTAAGATTGGCTATCAGGAAAAATTCGTTCACAGAAAGGGTGGGCAAGCACTGAAACGGGCTGCCAGGGGAAGTGATGGAATCACCATCCCTGGAAGTGTTCTAAAATCATGTGGATGTGGCACGTGAGGACGTGGTTTGGTAGCCAACGTGGTGGTGGTGCCAGGCGGACGGTTGGACTTGATGATCCTGGAGGTCTTAGCCAACCTTAATGGATCTGTGATTCTGTGATTCCATTGTGTTCCCGGATCTCCTTATCTGGGAAGTGTTTTATTGCGTCCCTGTTTGTTCTTCCCAGAGCTCCGCAGCATCAGCTCATTCCCACAGGTAAGGTTTATAACCCCAATAAACAATGGTCTCCCCTCACTTTCCAGACCACAAAATAACTGTTTCTCATTATTCCAACCTTTCCCAAGTAATGACGCCAGCTAAAATCCTGCCATTCCCACCAGCATCCTGCTCCATCAAGAGTGGCTCCTGCTCCAGCAATTTTTCACAATTTCCCTATTCAAACATCACTCCCTTGCTCTGTGCTGAATAAATTCTCTTTGCTTTCTGGAAGACTCTCCTCGAGTGTTTGCTGGCTGTTTCCAGGTTCCCCGTGCTGTGCTTCCAGAGCCAAGCCATTCATCTTGACATGACTCAGAGGCTGCTTTCCTCAGCCAATTAATCATGGAATTGGGTTTCCCACATGGTGCCTTCTCTGGCTCATCCGTGTCTTTGTGGAAATGAAGGGCCCGGGAGTGAGCACAGCATCCCAGGTGTGCTCTCTCCAGCCCATCAAGGGAACGGAGCTCCTCTTCCTGCTCCCTCACATCATTCCAAGGGCATCCAGACCAGCTTTTCAGTGGTGGCTCAGCAGTGCCCTCAAGTTTCCCAGCTCTGCTCCCTGTCCATGCTCACCCCGATCCCTTTCTCAGCATAACTTCTTCACCTGGTGGTGGGGGGTTGGTTTCACACTTCCGTGGCCAAAGGAGATGGATAAAGTGCTTTTCCCAACTCTACTCCCATGTGGTTTCTCCCCTCCGTGTCCATCTTGTTTTCCCTGCTCTGTTCCATCTCTCACCTTTCCCGCGGTTTTGCTATTCCTGCTCTCCCCTCCCCTGATCCTGATAACCTCACCCCAGACCACATCAGTTTTAGTTTATTATCTTTAACACCACCACACACCTTCTTTGCAGCCACCTGGGGGGAAGCAGAGGGAAGGTTTTAGCAAAGAGTTCTTTACAAAGCTTTTCCCAGCCTTTATTCCCAAATCTGACCTGTTCCAGCAATTCCCTCCCAGCAGGAATTATGGCAGCAGGTACTCCCTGCTCTGCTAAAGAACCTCTGCCTCTTTCTGCTTTGGGATGTTTCCCTGTGTGCCAGGAGCATCAGGATCCCACCTCCAGGCTACAACCACTCAAATTAATTAGAATCCCAGAATTCCAGGATGGGTTGGGTTGGAAGGGACCATAGAGATCACCCAGTTCCAACCACCCCAGGGACACTTGCACGACTAAACTGTAATTCCTTTTCTGAGTAACTGCAAAGAAATCACCCCAAATTCTGCCCTGATTTCCTTTCTCTGCTCATTCCAGCCGGGAAGCAGAGCTGGAAGCACCTCACACGCGTTTCCTCCGCAGTGGGATGTGCAGGGTGACAGCACACGGACCATGGACAAGGGTGAGGACAGCCAGAGGCCTGGGAAAGGCGACAGAACAAAACCAGGAAGAGAACGTGCCCTCAGCAAGGAGGTTTTCCCCTCCTTCATGAAATTGTCCAATGAAACGTCACACCCTTCAAAAAAAAGCCACATCTTCAAAACTGCAGACCACTTTTTTTTTTTTTTTTTTT
>VZRO01000108.1:504674-534441 GCA_013397915.1 Daphoenositta chrysoptera | reverse complement strand
TTTTTTTTTTTTTTCTTTAGGGTTTTTATTTCTTTTCCTTCCACGCCATGAATTTTGAAGATACGAAAACCATAACAGAAATCCAAGTGCCTGGGGAGCATTAAACTGCCTCTAATCACTTCTCACAGGTCATAGGATGTCAATCAGATGATAATTTTCTGTCCTTCCCCTCAGAGATCTTCCCCTGATCCACACTTTTAGCTGCCTTTAATGGGAGTGTTTATGGAGGATAACACCATTCCAAGCACTTCCTGCATCCATGTGCTCCTCATTTGGAGTATCCCATACAAACATTGCTTCTCGTGGCATGCCCAAATAAAAACCTTGTGGGCCTGACAATCAGGGAAAAAATTGATATTTTTTTCCTTCTTTTTTTTGGCACGAGGACAAAATTCTCCTCTGGATTTTATTATCTGAACTCCTTAAGGAAAATCATTCCAGAAGTTGTTCTACCTGGTCACGATGTATAAAATCTGGGCTGATTTGGAGTTTAGGTTGATGCCTGCTCAGTGCTTTTCCCTCCAGCTTCACTCCACTTCCCTCCTTCCCTTCCAGATGATGCTGGCCGGGCGTTTATCAATAAGATCCAGGTAAATGGGGAATCAAACTCATTTTCATCTCCAGAAACAGCATCCAGATCCCCACCACTTCCAGGGCACTTTGTCCCTTCAAATCCAATGGGAATAAAAGAGACTAAAAGCTGGAGAAAAGTGAATTTGTTCCCTCTGTGCGTCACGATATCCTGGTTATTCTGGTAGAAAACAAATTAATTCCAAGCATTTGAAATAAAGTATTCTTTTATTTTTTAGAATATTTTAAAATATTCGTATTTTATTAACTATTGTTAATAAATACCATGAAATAATTAGTACTGAGGCAAGAAGAGACTTAATTATATAATTATATTTTTTCAATTTATTTTGTAGTGTTGGTACATTTTCTGCTCTTTTTTCTAATAATATTCTTGATTTGCAGTGAGTTTAATTTAGCTGGTTTATAATAAGGGATTGTTTAAGAAAGTTTAGTTCATTTTCCCACTTACTTTTTCCTTTCTGAATCTGTTTCTCTCTCTAAACTTTCTTTTTCTTCCTGTAAGATTTGCAACATTTCTCCATCACTCCAGATATGTAAATGCTGTATGAAGGTAACTCAAATAGTCGAGATATTCACTGAAAAATGCAAATAAACCAACCTGAGAATAAAGAGATTTAATTATATCCTTTTTTAAAAATGTTTGTTTGTTTGTTTGTTTTTTGCACTATTTATTCTGAGTTTTCCCTTGAGAAAAATGCTTATGAATTTAACAATCCTTTTTGTTAAAATTTTTTTTTGGTCTGGATGTTCAGCCAAATTCCTTTTCTGGAATGACACACCTTAGAAATAAGGTGATTTTTAGAAAACACATTGAATTCATTGCAGTTCTGTGCCTCATGACCATGAAAATGTCACTCATTCAAATGAAGATTTGAGACAAATCCTGCTTCTTTGTCCCAAATTTCTGTACCACAGGCGAGTGGGAGAAGGAAAATACTGACATATAAATCAAGAAGAACTGATAGAAATGAGGTAATTTTTGTCTGTCCTCTGCCATGCAACTTGACCTTTTTGTCCATAATCCCAAAACCCCCCAAAATACTTGGTTAAATCATAATCTAAAATTTAGAAACTCCTATAAGTCCAGCAGGTGGAATTTAAAGGAGGAAAACCAATTCCAAACTCATGGTACATTCCCTGCACGTGTCTTCTCTACCAGGGGTGGACTCTTCTTTGCTGCCATATTTAATAAATAGATTTTTACTGCATGAAGATCTGAACTCATCTTCAAATATTCATGGAAAATCCATGATGCAAAAGCCTCTTGGAGTCCCTGACTGGGGAATTCCTGTTTTGGATGAGAGGAGACTGCTGTGAAAGCAAAGCAGAGAAAATAAAAGGGATGTAAAGTTTGGGACTTCCCTCTTGTGATGAACTGACCCTTGGAGATACCTCTACACCCCTTCCTCACTGTTTCCTTTGTGATGACCTCATCCTGCTTTCCTGGAAAGTTCTGGGATTGGGAGTATTAGTTATTTAGGCATTTTTTAAACTTACTCTTCAACTGTGTGGACACAAGGAGGGAATAAGAACTTCCCATAACAATTTTTTTGCAGCTGCTGTGACCTCGGTGTTGTCTCTTATCTCCTCCTCCTCTTCTCTCTGAATTTAGGAGCCTTTCAGGCTGCAGGGAAGCTTTTTGTGGCTTTTGATATGTGCAGGACATCCTATGGGTTTTCTTTTGGTCCATTTGGGAGTTTGAGATGGCAGGAGACTGGACTCAGAGGACCTCAAGGACTCCTACTTTTCCTATGCTCCAAATCTGATTCCTGTCCAGAACATCCAAAAGGGAGAATCTGCTCACTCTCTATTTTTAGAATTAAGGTCTATTTACAGTTGGTCTGGAGCCTTGAGTCAGTCCAGAGTGTTTTAGCAGATGCTTTCTGAGGTCTTTGAACTCTTGCAAGCCACGAGGGAAGGAAAAAAAGCAGAGGATTTCTGCGTTTTAAGGCCAAGGGCTTTTCGGATTATTTTAAATCATCTCCAATGTAAACCAACCACATGATTTCCATCCAGTTCCTTCTGTCCTGAGCTCAGCTGCTGGTGTCAGAGGTGCCAAGCACTTGGAGATGATGACAGGTGAGGGAAAGAGCTGCAGATGGATAAAACATCGCTGGTAGCATCCGGATGCTGCCTATGGAATGGGACAAGCAATGCTGTAATGGAAGAGTGGCCGCTGTTCTCTGGCTCCGGAACATTGGTGGTCTTTCCAGCAGCTCCCTGGAGGATTTGTCTGGCATTTCCAGCCTCAGGCTTGGTAACAAGAGTCCTTGGTGGCCTTGGAGAAACATGGAAAGGTTTCAGATTCCCGTTGGCCACAGAAGATTAGGAATCACTGAGTTTGCCCAAGAATCAGCTCTGCAGAAGCGTCACATTCCCAGGGGACACTGATGACAACACAGCTGAAGTGGAGCTCGGCCTTTCCCAATTTGCCTGTGGTCAACCACACGACTTGTTTGTTGTGCTGAGCCTGAGGAAGTTCCCAGTCAGAGCCAGCAGCAGCTTTGGCCTGGGGGGTGACAAAGACCACGATGTGGGGGGGGACACCAAGAGAGAGGTGACCCCCCTGCTGGTGACAGCACTGGGAATTCTGCTGGGCTTTGATGCAAGCTGGGCTGAGGGCTGGCCATCCTTGGGACATCCCTCCATCCCTTCATCCCCTGCACTCTGGCTCTCAGAAGACTTGCCACAAGATTCCCTTTCCCTTCCCTGAGCAGGAGACGCTGGAGGTGACCACTTATTCTTGTTTTCCAGCACCCTGCTGAGACAAGTGACTGGCTGTGTGCAAACTCCTCCTTTGCTCCTGTCCGGTGAAAAACGTGGAGAGTTTTAAACACCCCCTGGCAATTCTCCCAGGACAATTCCTGGTTCAGATGAACACGTATTTGCTGCTCTTTTGGAAACCCAAACTTCCTGCACCGAGTCATCTGGATGGACCAAGGTGGGACACAACAACCTTAGGGGATGCCCAAAGGTCTAAACCCCATTTTTGGTCAAATTTGAGGGAAATCCAAGGGATGGTGGTGAGTCTGGATGGGAGTGACACACTTGGATCCCCACATTGTCACTGGAGAGCCACAAACTTCTCCAGCCCAGACCGTCTGACCTATTTCCCCACGTGTTTTAGGCAGAGCTGTTGATGTCACCAAGGGGTTTCACAACACCTCCACTCTGAAAATTATTCTACAACATCTGAAGTGACTTGAAAGGAGCTCCGGTGCTGGTGTTCATCTGGAGAACATTCAGCAGTGCATGACCCAAGGTTTCCCTCTTCACATGAGTTCAGTTGCTCCTCTGCTACTGGAGGTTTTTAAATGGGGCTGCTCCACCAAGTAGGAGCTGTTTGATGAATGAAGTTGTGCAGCCACGGCTCCGCTGGTCCATCTGAGCAGATTTAAGTTGAGCTGTTGAAAAGTGAGCGAGTCCTCGTGCTGTAAACATGGGAACAGAGCAGTAAATGACACGGCCACCCACTTCTTGGTCTCTTTTCACTGCCAAAGCAGTAAAAAGGGACCTTAGTGCAAGTGTGAATCCAGCTCTTGGAATGTTTTTCCATTTGCTCGTATTTACGTTAATGAACACTGACACTCCAGACTCACATTCCCAGCTCAGTACTTCACCAGACTGACCAGCAACAAAACCAAGGAGATGAGACTAAACAGATGATTTGATGAGGCTTTTATTATTATGATTATTATGCTTATTATTATTTTATTCCTCTAGGCTGTGGAAGGAAAAGACAGCGGGCACACGTCTGGTTTCAAAAAGATAACAGCTCAGTGCAGAGACAGGTTTAAAGGCAGGAAAATGAAGAAATTCAAGGAAAATTGTTGTCTGCACACTCATTTAATAGGATTAGTTGGCAATGTTTTCCAGTGGGTAAAATGTTCCTCTGAAAAAGGTCAGCCTGCCTGGATGAAGTCCTGCTGCCTGACAGCAGATTGCTTTGCCTTCCATTCAACCAGGAATAAAAAGATGCTGGAAAAGCTTCTTTGCTCATCAAGGCAGCTTTTTATGAGTCCTTTGCACAGATGCAGATGGACACAAGGTGGACAAGAAATGAAAAGTAACTTGTTTGGTCCATGTGTGGGTCCATTGCATCCCCTGTGCCCCCCACTGCCACCCAAAACCACGGCACCAGTGACAGGGAAGGGCTGTGGATTGCATTTCTATCCATTTATACATAAACAGGAATGTATCCATGGGCTGAATGACCTGGGAATGTGCACTTCCAGTCCAGAAAGCCGACTGTATACGGAGATGCATCAAAAGAAATATGGCCAGCAGGGCGAGTGAAGTGATTCCCACATTCCACTCCATTCTTGTGCTGCATCCAGCTCGGGAGTCCCCAGAACAAGGATGTGGAGCTGCTGGAGCAAGTCCAGAGGAGGCCACAGGGATGTTCCAAGGACTGGAACCCCTCTGCTCTGGAGCCAGGCTGGGAGACCTGGGAATGTTCACCTGGAGAAGGGAAGGCTCCAGGGAGAGCTCAGAGCCCCTTGCAGGGCCTAAAGGGGCTCCAGGAGAGCTGGAGAGGGACTGGGGACAAGGGATGGAGGGACAGGACACAGGGAATGGCTTCTCACTGCCAGAGGGCGGGGCTGGATGGGATATTGGGAAGGAATTCCTGGCCGGGAGGGTGAGGAGGCCCTGAAAGGGATTTCCCAGAGCAGCTGTGGCTGCCCCTGGATCCCTGGCAGTGTCCAAGGCCAGGCTGGACGGGGCTTGGAGCAGCCTGGGACAGTGGGAGGTGTCCCTGCCCATGGCAGCGGGTGGCACTGGATGATGTTAAGGGTTCCTTTCCAAGCCAAACCTTTCTAAGGTTCTATGATGACCAGGCCGACTCCACATGTCCAAAATGTGGGATACCCCATGTGTGCTCTGTGACACCAGATCTGCTTGTGTAGCCTAGATAAATTCCAGCTTCATCCGCCCAAATTAACTAAGCAAAGCTTAGTTAGACCTGAACTAATTCCTCTGGCTTCCTTTACATTCAACACAGAGAACCCTGCTCTGATGAAGTGCGAGGGCAATGACCACGTCCTAAAATCTCACATCTCTGGGGTTTCTCATGCTCCCAGTGGCACCCCTTGAGAAATGCAACCGCAGGACTTGATTCAACCCATTCCTGATGTTTAGAGATCTGCTGTGGAAGCCCTTTTCCACCTTAGGGTATCAAAGTGTTTCATACAGTGGCTCAGGATTGTTCTGCTGCTTGGCTGACTCACCAGCTGTCAGGGCTTCCAGTGCAGATGTCACCACAAGAGGTGACCCTGCAAAGGCCACAGGCTCGCCAAGTGACAGCAGAGTCCTGACATCCCTCAGGCCACGCTTCAGCCTCCACCACCCAGGCTTTTCCCTTCCCATCCATTACCCTGATGCTCCTAGGAAGGACATTAATCATTTTGTGCCTCGTTTTTCCACTGGGGGTGAGTCAAGCAGAGATGACTGAAGTGACTTGGACACATCCTTAGGACGGTGCCAGGAGGAGCGAGCAGCTTTCCCAGGGAAGAGGCAGGAGTGAGACACCAACTCGTGCAAAGCTGGGATTCACTGAGGCCAGTGAGGCAATGGAAAATTTCCTGCTGTTGCAGAAAGTAGGGATAGTCAGAAACATTTTATTTATCGGGGGGAAAAGAATTCCATCAAACATTCCCTCTAGCTCCATCCCAGCCCTTAAAAAATACCTGCCAGGATATTCAGTGATTAGTTTGATAAGATTATTGATCCACTGCCTGCTAAAAATAATAAACACTGATTTTATAGCACAGCACAATTATCCTGACTCTTGACCCTGTGCTAACCTTTCCCTGTTCCACAAGGGATAATTATCCCATTCCCTCTCCCTAAGGAGCTACTGACCTTCTCCCCTCTTCCTTGCCAACACATCCTCTCTAGCACATCTTCCTGCTCCCTAAACATCCCCTTTGCAGGCAATTAACATCATTAAGTTATGCTCAGAACAACTTTTTTCCCACAAGTTCTTAGTTTGTTTCTAAACCTGCAGAAGGGTTTCCCTGTCTCCAAACTTTCCTGTTCTCCTACTCTGCCACCGGCTTAATAAAGGATTATTGAAAGACTTTATCCATACAGTTCTTTCCTAGATAAATCAAGGAATTTCCATCTGAAAAGGGATGGATTTTAAGCCCTGCTTAAACCTGTAGGAACTGCCTGTTGAAGGAAGTGAATCATGGTGGTCACATTTCACTGAATGCTCTGGAGTAAAGACAAGGAATAATTTTCTCTCTCCGTTTCATGGTGAGGTACAAAGAATCCCTGACTATTTTTTTGGCTGTTAATTGTTTCCAGAGCAGGACACGTCTTTGTAACAGGTCCTGGAATTATCCAGCAAGGTACAGCAGCATATATTCCCAAAAGTTTCCTGAGGACACCAACTCCTGGCATGGTTTCTCCAAGTCATGACTCCTACATTCAACAGAGCAACTTGTAATCAGCTGGGTAAGACAAGGAATGGCTTTGAAAGACAGGGAAAGGCTTCCCTCTTGGAAACAGGGAAGGTCCTGATGACTGAGAGCTGATAATTGGGTTTAAAGTCATTAAATTCCACACTCTACCTGGGTGCAGCTCCAGTGCAAAGCAGCTTTTCTGCTGCAGGATGTGGTGAGAGAGAAGCTCTGCCGTGATCCTTCCACCAGAGCGTGCAGCTGGCAGCTCCCCTGGAATGGGTCCAAGGATGAGATTCCAAGATTTATCTGTCCAAGATGAGGTGTTCAACACTTCTGTGTCTGCTTTCCTTAAGCCAGGAGTGCTGATTTCTGACATCACCCTACAAAAATTATGTAGGGAGGTTGGGCTGGGGGGCTGTGAGCTGTGTGGGATTAGCAATTCCAGCTTCCATGGATTTGGTGGAGAAAATACGCACCTTCACTGTTAGGATGGGAAAATTCCTTTGTGACTTCCAGCGGTGGCACAGCAGGTCAGGCCATGAGACAGGACAAGGGGAAATGGCTTTAATATGTGCCAGATAAGGAAACTGGCCACTGGAAGAGTGGTCCAGCTTTGGAATAGGGTCTGCAGGGAAGTGGTGGAGCAATTTCCTTGGAAGTGTTCAAAAAAGGAGTGGAGGTGGCATTTTGTGGTAAGGTTTGGTGGGATTGGGTTGAAAGTTGGGCTTGATGATCTTGGAGGTCTTTTCTGACCTGAATTATTCAATGATTCCATGACTTCTGGACCACGAAGTGTTTGCAGGCCTCCAGGAAAACAGACAAGTGTTTGTTAGGTTGGGTGTCCCCTCTGGAGCTGGAATTTAAAGGATTTTAGGACCTCTCTTCCCACCTACCTTTCACACAGTGGAGCAAAGGGGTCCTGCAGGGTCACCTAGTTCTGCCCATTTCGCCCAGTTTTTAATCAGTTTGGATTAAATCCAAATTTACCCCTTTGCCTTCTCCACTCCACAGTCACCTCCAGGGGAAAAATAGGGTATTTGATGGCACAGAAAAATAAATAGATCTCTGTGAAAGACAAAATTCCCCAGCCTGCTTTATGCAATAAATCCAGCTCTAATCTTGGAATTTTAAATGTTGACAAGAAGAAAAAAGCACCACTCAGTCTTTTCTCCAAAATAAAACTGACTTAGCCTCACAGTTTCTGAGGGATGTTTGTACAGTCTGGTCTTAAAAAATGTGGTGAAGGAGACTCCAACCTTGTTTTCATAAATAAGCTGCAAAAAATAAAATAAAAAATATTTTTAAATAGTAATTTTTAAAAATTTCTTCTTGGAGATGTTTTGTTTGAGGGTTTGGTTGGTTTTTGTTTGGTTGGTTGTTTGTTAGTCCTTTGTGCTGAAATTTTTGCCTCAAATCTCCCGCATCTTTCTTATTTTAATTTGATCTCATCACTTTTTGCCCTCAGATTATTCCCTTTCTTCCTGGATGGATACTTCCAGTCTGATGTTAATACACTGGATTCAGGAAATGCCGAGGAAAAAAAGAAGGAATATTATAGGAGAAGCAATTCTGCAGGATTTGTAAAATTTTCTCAACTGGTAGAAATTTTTCCTACAGATGTTTCACACCCATTTATATCAAATAAAATCGGAGGAATGAGCACCTTTGCTTTTTGTCACATTGGCATCACAGGGTGACACTTCTTTGGTAAAAAAAATTCTTCTTAGAGAAAAAAAATCAGATTTGGCAACACTGAAATAAATTATGAATTTCTTGTTTTCAGCAAAAGACTCATTAAAGTCCATGAGTGGAGTTGAAAAGGAAACCCAGGTTACCTTGACAGTTTTAATTAAAACTGTTGAGAAATTGGGGTTTATTTTCAAAATCTGTTTTTAATTTTGGGTTTGGGCTTAAAAAAGGATTAATCTAAAAATATTGCAATCCAAACACTGAAGCAAAATTCATCACTTCTCTGCAAGAGAAGAGAGTCTGAACTCACTTTCATCTTTCCTTTTCCAAATTATCAATGAATTAAAGAGGAGAAATTTGAGTCTCCAACACTCTGGGTGGTTTTTTTTAAATTATTATTTTTATATAATTCACACTCTAAAAGCTGTGGGCTGCTCTTTTTCAAGGAAGACAAGTCTGGATGAGGGAAGAAATGTGGTGGTCCCTGGTGTTAACCATGGTTGGCATCTTCTCCCTGATGGCCGAGGAAAATGTTGTGCACTCACAGGTATTTGGATGGCTGTGAGAAATTCCAGGAGGAAATTAAAAGGGAAAAAAAGAAAGGAGAGCTGGGAAAGCCCCGTGCTCTGTATCAAAAACAACACTCGTGTTTAATGTCTAAGGACATAAATTTTTTATTATTATAACCAGTCCTCATTAAATCAGCCAACAAGGTTGGAGAACAAGGAAATTAATTACAGCCTCTACCAAAGGTTAGAGCAAAAGTCTGGAAAATTCATGGAGTAGTTTGAGGCTCCTTTCTTCCTTCTGCTCCACTGCTGAATCTGCAGGGGATCCCCAAAATCTGCACTGGGATTTGAGAGGCAGAATGTTCCTTAGGAGAGCTTTCCTAAGGGAAAGCAGGAATTCTAGCAGGGAAAGGAGGAGTTAGTCAGAAAGATGTGTTTTAGCAGGGTGTAGTCTTCCCATTTTCCTGGGATTTAGGATTTCCCAGATTTTCAGCAGTGACCCACTAGATCAGCCCTAAACCCGGACTGCCACAGGTGGTAGAGCTGAAAGAATTTGGAAATGGGTGAAGTCAGTTTCTTGTTCAGCTGTGGCTTTTTTCTCCATGTGTCTGTGTTATGTCCTCAATCCCATCTTTTTCCTCCTGCCGTGAAAAATAGGACAAGGACTGACATGTTTGGTTTATTGAGTCATTTTGGACAAGAAGGATGGGTTCCATCTACAGCAAGGTCCTGTTGGCACAGCTGGGAAGTGACATCTCCCACATGCTCATCCCCTCCTGATCACAAATCCACAGCTCCAGATGTTCTATTGCTTCACAGCTCCAGATCCCAAAGGGATCCACAGAATCCTGGTTTGGGTTGGAAGGGACCTAAGAGATCACCCAGTTCCAACCTCTTGCCATGGGAAGGGAGCCTTCCATTATCCCAGGTTTCACCTTTTCTCTATTGAAGTTTATGGATTATTATCTTGTGGGCACTGGTTTGCTCTTCCTCTTCATATTCCGCATGTTCCCAGATGTCCTCATCTTTTACACCTCTAGTGTCCATGTTGTTTACATTACATTTTCTCCAGTTTTCCCCCATTTTTGCCCAGTTCTTATCAAGCACAGTCCCAATCAGCGAAGGAGCTATCAGAGAAGAAGATTTCCTTTATGTGGAATCACTCCTGTAAAATCTGCAGGTTTGGGAGGCACAGGGAAGTTGCAGCTTCTCATTTGGGATTTGGACAAGAACCGTGCACAGTTCTGATGTCCTGAATCCCCCCCAGCTCAGGGCTGGTGTTCTCCAGTTCCCGAGGGTTCCAAAGATGCTGAGGAAGCAAATGAGGACTAAAAACCAAAGGAAGTGAAAATAAACCTCGTGAAACACAAACCCTACAAAGCACAGGGAGAAATCCCTGTTTGGCAGGTGGGAAAGGAGAAACGGAGCAGGGAAATGAGGGAGGGAAGGGTCTCCTTTCCATCCATCTGCTCTCTCTTTCATTGCACAACCTGATTTGATTTATGGCTCTGTGAGGCACTAATTCCGCAGTGTTGACACCCGAGAAACTCTGGGAAGAGACCACACCACACACACCCAACCAAAGTCTGTTCTTTCCTCGAAATACTTCACCTAAACCCAAAAATAATCATTTCATCGATACTTGTACTCCACATTGTGCTGTCCTTTGGTCTCTTGTTTTATGCAGATCAAAATTTGGTTTAATTGGTTTAGGGGACAGAGGTCTTGGTGACATCAGAGGCAAAAATAACCTTGTCCCATCACCGTGTGAAGTTTGACACTCCCAGGGGATGCAGTGAATCCTTTGAGTTGCCACAAAGTGGTGATGACCTGACAGGGAAATGTGGGTGTGAGTTTGGGAGCCAGTGTTTATGGAAAGTTGATGTGAAGAGCCTCTTCAGACTCGAGTGGTATCAGGATACAGCACCAGTGCCAGCCACAGGCACTCCTGGGGACTCCTTGCAGGGATTTTGGGAGAACTCTGTCCTTTGGAGGGACATTGGGATGACCTGAGCTACTGGAAGTGGCAGCACCTTTCTTCAGGAAGCAGAACTCCTTTGTTTGAGAGGCATAAATGTCCTAAGCCTGAGGACACCCTGCTCACCTGGAGCTGCTCCCAAGAGTCCTGTGTCCATCTGTCAGCCCTGTGCAGATGTTCCAGACACCCAGAGCGATCTCCAGTGGCTCTGTAGACCCGAAATTTGGCAAAGCACCCAACCTTAAGCTTTTAATTAAAGTGTCTGGGTTTGCTTTTTGCACAGCAGAGAGAAGCAATCCATCACTGCTGTCTGAAGCACTTTGAGGGGATCAGCCCCTGGAGGCACCAGGTTCTCCCCCAGAACAAGAACAGATAATGAGGACACGATCCAGTTCCCCAAACACAGACACCGCGTGCCATGGAGGATGTCTGGGAATTCACACACGGCTGGCAGGTCCGACTCAGGCCCCTTGGGAAGGCAAAACCCTTCTGCAATGGCAGATGGAGACCAGATGAGTTTGGAAGCACTGAAGCACCTAAAGCTGAGCCCCGGATTTAGGGAAAAGCAGGGTTTTTAAGCCCATCCTGGTGAGGCTGAGCAGCTTTCCTGATCCCTGTGTTATTCCCCCTTCCCATCCGAGCCAGAGCAGCCTGGACACTTCAGTTTGGGCTCAGGCTGCTGCCAGTGATTCATTGCACTCACACCACACCCAGCACAGGGGAGCATCGAGTTTCAGGGGCTTTTCTGAAAATTTCACCACTCACACCACAGCCTCCTTCACCAGCGTGGCACCAGCACTGCCATTTGGAGAGGGGTTAACTCCTGCACCAAAAAAACACATGGGCTGCCCACTAAAAATGCAAATGCAGAGCTCAGAGAGGCACTAAAATACACCTAAAATGCAAATACAGAGCAGGGTGAGGCACTAAAATAAAAAGCTTTCTGGTAGCAGTTTCATTTTTTCATTTTTTTCTCCATTGCAAAGCTAAAATTTAGCCCTGTTTTTCATATCAAGCCTGTTTGGGGGTTTTGTTTTTCTGTGTCTTCCATCATGCAGCAGGTTATGTGCTTACAAGGAGTTCGTGTTAAAAGGCCATAAAAATGAAAAATTAGCCTTGTCTTCACAAAAATAAAAAAAAAAAAAGAAAAAATTGAAAAAAAAAAAGAAAATAAAGAATGATTTAGCAGAGGATAATTTGGCTTCTCCTTAAGGCCTGAGCTGTGCATCGATTTGTATTTGAATTTTGCACAGGAGTTATGCAACTCCCTGGACGGTGCTTAGAGCTTAAAGGATGAGGTGGTGACAAACGCCGGGAATGACACGGGAGGAAAAAATGGATTTTGCTACGTGAGCCATCAGGTTGTCCTGAGAGCAATCCATTTTGAGAAGGACTGACGCAGGCAGGAATGACCGTCTCGCACTCTGCTTTATGTCCCCGTGGAAGTGTGGCCCACAGATTGCCTAGAAAAAGGAGGAGAAGGGAGAAATCCAAATTATTGCTGACGTCTCCTCCAAAAATGTGAGATCCCAGACTAATTGTGGCCAGATGTTGGATTAGGGAATGAGAAGGAAAATCTGTTTTATCCTCACTGAAGGTAGCAAAGCGTGGAAGAGTTTCACATCGGCTGCAGCTGAGTGGGAAAACCAAGTTTTTTCCAGAAACTGTGGAACAGTGAGAAGGAGCGCGTGGATTTTGGAAGTCCGTCCCTGCTAAAGGACTCAAGGCTCTTGACTTGAATAAATTAAATAAATATTAATTGAACTTTCCAGGAATCCCGAGATGAAAATTGACTCTTTTAGGCTGGAGGGTTAAGTTTTTGTTCTTTTCTCCTTTCTTTTGAAGTTGGTAGACACTTTCTCATGGAAAGGAAGCTTGGTTTATTTGTTTATTGAAGGAAAAGGTGATAATTTAATTGTTCTTAGCTAAGAGAAGGGTAATTATCAGCCAAAATTTGGCAATATAACATAGCTGTGAACGACCTGGCTTTCAAATGGCTTCTTCCCAACACCATCCAGGTTTGACCCCATTGTTTTTCTCTCAGGCTCAATTTTTAAGCTCCTGTGACACAAATACTGTTATTTGAACCTTGTGTCTAAGGCAGCTCAGAGAGAAATTCTTTCTATTTCTGCACCTGATATAAAATGTCATCACCACTCTGAGACAGACTCGTCCAAATCCAAGGCATTTCCAAGATCATTGACCAATATCAGCCTATTAGGCTCCCAAATCCCTTACACTCCATCCCAATGATATCACTCTGACAGCGTTGTTTTTATGGGGGCAGATTCCTAAATCTCCCATATAAACTTCCCATTTTAGGTGGTCCAACATCATTCACTGTCCCAGGTTTCAGCCACCAGGTCATTTTACTCCTCCAAAACCACCATCAGAGGAGTCTCCTTCCATAAACTCAGCCTTAATCTGGACTTAACTCTCAGTCCTTAATCTGGACTTAATTTAACAGCCCGAATCTGTGCCTGTTTTATGTCCCAGCAGAGGATGGCAGCTGTAGTTTAGTCCTGACTCTATACAGGTCTTGTGTTAGTAGAGAAAGACGCCTAAATATAATTCCAGCATTATCTTTTTCTGTCTGGACATCCATAGGAAGTTTTCCTGCCAGTAGACCCACTCCCCCATCCAGCTGGAAACCCAAAGACTTCAGCTGAATTTATATCCCAGTTTTTCAGAGCTTGGATGGTTCCCCAGCGTTAACGACGCAGGTCAAAGTGTAGGAGTGAAGCCTTGCTAAGCTCAAGACCAAGGTTTGCAGAGACTAAGCCTAATCTGAGCTCCAGGCTGGGTGAAAGCAAAGTTTCACTCTAAGCCAGTTTTATTCCAGTGTCCTTTCTACTCCTGCTGTGTTTTGATTATTGAGAGGAGGTCAATGAGGGTGAGAGAGATAAGAGTGACTCAAAAGACATTTAAGATAAGAAAGTTCAGAAGACCACAAACATCAAACTGATTTAGGACTCGATCCCAGCCTTACCTCACCCAGCTCTTTCACTATAACTCCCTTTCAACAAAGTGCCATAAAGCAATAGGGATTTATGATCCTTTGGCAAAGTCAAGCAATCGTTTCCATAAAGGGCTGCAGATGGCCTGACCAAAGAAACTTCTGGAGCCAATGTCCAGGGCCTTCCACGTTCCAGGGGTGCTTTAAAGCCCAGTGGTGTTTGTGATTCACCACAAGCCCCAAGACTAAGCTGTGATCAGGGCAAAACCATCCCAAAATCTTCAGATATCACTCAGGAGTCACAGGATGGATCAAAACCAGGGTGAGCAGCAGGCCGAGGGAGGGAATTCTCTCCTCTGCTCCGTTCTCCTGTGACCCCGCTGGCACTGCTGCTCCAGCTCTGGAGACACCAAAATCAGAAGGATGTGGAGCTGCTGGAGCTGGTTCAGAGGCCATGGAGCTGCTCCAAGGGCTGGAGCCCCTCTGCTCTGGAGCCAGGCTGGCAGAGCTGGGAATGTTCACCTGGAGAAGAGAAGGATTCAGGGCCCCTTGCAGAGCCTAAAGGGGCTCCAGGAGAGCTGGAGAGGCCCTTTGGACAAGGGATGGAGGGACAGGACACAGGGAATGGCTTCCCACTGCCAGAGGGCAGGGATAGATGGGATACTGGGAGTGGATTGTTCCCTGTGAGGGAACATTCCAGGTGAGGCCCTGGCACAGGGTGCCCAGAGAAGCTGTGGCTGCCCCTGGATCCCTGGCAGTGTCCAAGGCCAGGCTGGACGGGGCTTGGAGCACCCTGGGATAGTGGAAGGTGTCCCTGCCCTTGGCAGGAGGAATGAGATGATCTTTAAGGTTCTTTCCAACCCAAATAGTTTATTATTAACTGGAATTATAACAATTCAATTTTAGTGATGAGTTACCTCAGAGCATAATCCAAAATTCCCTGTATTCAGAGAAGGGATTGATGCCCTGTTCATCCTGATGATCAGGGTGGGGGGTAGTTCTCCATACTATTCCCAGAGATCTCCCCAAATCCCATAGAAGACTTTGAATTTTCCTTTTTCCTTCCTGGGTTTGGCCTCCCTTATTGTAAAATCAGGCCAGTGACTGAACAGGTGTGGGGAAGGGAAAGCTTAGTGAGGGCTGGTGGTGCTCGGATACTCGCATGGAAAAATGTTTGTGATGGATTAATTGGAGAAATTGTCATTCATGTCCCAAGATCTGTGACAGAGCTCATGGAAGTAGAAGAAGAGTTCTTTAAATGTGATGTTACAACTTCTGTGGGACAATTGGCATCATAGAAATATTTGCCTGGGTCTGTTCATGGAATCATGGAATTGTGGAATGGTTTGGGTTGGAAGGGACCTTAAAGGTCATCTCATTCCACCCCCTGCCATGGGCAGGGACACCTTCCACTATCCCAGGTTGCTCCAAGTCCTGTCCAACCTTGTCTTGGGCAGTTCCAGGGATCCAGGGGCAGCCACAGCTTCTCTGGGCACCTGTGCCAGGGCCTGCCCACCCTCACAGGGCGGAATTCCTTCCCAAGATCTAATTTAACCCTCCTCTCTTTAAATTTAAAGCTGGTAATTTAAATTTATGAGATTATATCCACTTCCCTAATCTCCAGCCCTCGAGAGTGAGAAAAATGAGCTCCGAGTTATTTTGTTGGAACCTCATGCTCCAAGCAGAAATCTGCCTAAGTCTGCAGCCATTCCAAAGAAATGGATCCATGAGTTACCAGGAACATTCCTCACTTCAAAGACTCATCCCTGTCCTGAAAACCTCCTCCAAAAGTGAATTGGGAAACCACAAGAATGCAAAATCCTTGGGAGGACTGACACCTACCCAAGAGAAATGAAAATGAGTGCTTAGCTTAGAAATTGATGACATCTCTACAAGAAAAAGTCACATCTTGCTCTCCAAATTTATTATCAGAGTGGAGTTTGTGAAATGCTTTGGGCATTTCAGATCCTTTATCCTTTCCAAAGCTTTTGAAAATGATAGGAAAAAATATCAAAGCACATTTCAGCCCGAAATTTGCGGCGAGGTAAAAGTTCCCTCTTCTTCTTTATCAAGATATTGATTATTTGTGATAAAAGGTGCAGTAAATGATAAGCAGAACAAAGCTCACTCAGCACTTTTGCTGTTTTGATGTTTCACTCTTGAAAAGAGAATCCCAATATTGGAACAGCTGAGGGGCTTTTCCAATGAAGACTTTTCCTGCCTTTGCTTCCACCTTTCCTCCTGGATTCCGTGGAAGAGACGGATGAAAAGCAAACTCCGAGGGCTGTGAAGCTGTTTGGAAAGGCCATAAAATGTGAAACATTTTACAACAGGCCATAATTCTTTTTTTTTTTTCCAAGCGTTATCTCCACTCTGGGTTATTTTATGGCTTTCTTTGTGCTTCTTGTAAGGAAAGTTGGGCACTCAGATCAGCCGAGTCAGGGCATGTTAAAAGGCACCGTGGTACTTTGCCCACTTCTTTTAAAGCCAATGAATCACCTGGCTGGTGACATTCCCAGTTTTCCCTCAGGAAATAGGGAGGAATCCGTCTGCATGTTCTCCTCCTGTCCTGGAAATTCTAATTTTAAGATGCTCTCACGCGTTTTTTTATTTCCTTTAGGAAGAATTTCTTTTAGAAATACTTCAATGAACTTTTTATCTGGTTTTCTCCATGAATTTTAAGGAAAGGCTGCGTTGGCTCACTCATCATTAATGATGAGAAAATGGGTTTGAACAAAAAAGCTAAAAATAAATTCAAAATCTAAAAAAATCCCCAAAACCCAAACAATAAAAATTCCAAATCTCCCTGATGACTTTCATTTGGGAAATTCTTAAGGAGTGTGGCTGATATTTTCTTTTTGTGAGTCAATTTTTTTCCTCCCTACCCCTTGTTCACCTCTTGGCTTTCTGAGACTGAAGAATTCGATGACAAAATTACGGAGAAAACCATAAATGGAAGAAATTGGGAATTGCAGCAAAATGATCCCATCCCTCTGAAATTTCCGAGTTCTGTCCAAAGTGACTGGTAAGTGGATAAAGTCTCGGCCTTTAGGAAAAAAGAAGTCAAGGGATAAATGCTCCAAGATATTTAAACACCTCTTGAAATCCCATTCAGGCATTATAAAACACTGGGGATTTTGGTATAGAAAAGAGTCAAATAAGCAGCTGAAAATCAAAATAAATAAAATATAAATTGTCCTTCTAGGACACCTTAATACAGTAAAAATATAGAAAACATAACCCCATTTGTGAGTGATTAGACATCTCGATGTTATATTAATATTCTTTAAAACATTTTAATATTAATATTTATGTTAATATAATATTTATATGTATATACTTATTTATTAATTATATTTATTATATTATTATTTCTATATTTATTTTTAATGTTAATATTAATATTCTTTAAAAGAGCAGCTCAGTGGCTTTGTTTTAAATTAAATATTTAATTTTAATAGAAATAAGAACATGATCAAATTTTTGGATGATGATGTCTGGGATCAATGAAAAGGATCACAAAAAAATATTGATTAGGATAAAATGTCAAGGGATTTTTCTTTCCAAGCCCATAATTAATGTGCCCAGGGAGCATCAGATCGAGGTGCAGCTTCCACTCCCTTCCACAGGTTTCTCTCCCAGAGAATTACAAAATAACAGTGGATTCAGGTTCTCCTTAATCCCTATGGATATGCAAAAAACCTTTCACCAACAAAACAGATGCAGTGCTCATTACTTCCAATTAGAGCCCACTTCTGTTTACATACATATTTACCAATAATTTTAAAATTCAAATGAAAATTTTCTCTTGTTACCCCCCAAAAAATTGAAAATTCCTTGTAAATTTGTCTTTTCTCTTCAGATGTTTTTGCAAAATTTTATTGAAAATTCTGGAGGTTTTTAGCTTAAATCTGATCCTTCTTCAGGTCACAACTGGGATATAAATTTAAAAGTAATTTTAAGCATCTCCAGTTTGGATTTTTTCTGCAGTAGTACCTCAGTCCAGTACTTAAACTGTAAATTCCCTCAAAATCCCAACAAAACCAGACAACAGCTCATTTTTTCTTTGGAATATGAAGGCAATCCATCTTTTGCAAACCCTGACATGCAGAATTTCAGCTGTTCCTCTGCTTCTTTTAGATTTTGCTGTGTGTGGCCGCTTCCATATTTACAGCCAGATTTACAAGGTGAAGTGGAGGCTGTGGAATAAATGGTCTCAATTACTGCAAAGCTCTGTAAAAAAGGTCCCCCACAAAGCCATAAAAATGATGCATCTGCCTGGGATATTCCAGGGCCTTTTCCATCCAAAAATGGGGTTTTTGTCCAGCAATAATTCCTGCAAACTTCGCTCATAAATATGCACTAATCAGTGTTGAGGGTTGCTGGAGTGGATCATAACTTTCCATCTGAACTTGCCTTTGTTGCAAGTTTTAGTTTGAGAACCTGACACTGAATTATTTCGAGGGATACGAAGGAATTGCCTCCCAGGGAAAGATAATTCCTGGGATTAAAGGACTTTGGAGAAGACACACCACAGGTGAGCTGGCATCTGAGTTCCTACTGGTACAGACTCAGCAGATCTGGATAAAATTCCCTGGGGAAGTGATAAGATAAATTAGGTAAAAAATAAAAAAAGGGTTTGCTTCCTGCCAAGCCCATCTGGTAGATCCAGAGGAGATGAAAAATAATTGAGTAAGAATAATTACCAGGTGAAAGGAGGATACGGATAATTAATAACAGAGATACTGCCTTGATTAATAATTCTGCTTATCGTGTTCACACAGCAAAAAACCAACCACAATCCTCCTTCCAGTCTGGCACTGAGGCTGAAAGTTCAGACGTGGAGGTCTAAAGACATGAAGTGGGAGCTTTATCTTGCCTAACATTATCAAAATTTTATTATATTCCATAGGATATTGGCCTATAATTCACCTCTAATCACTAGAGAGAGATAGGCTCCTGGAAGGCACGTAAAATAGGGAAGGAAGCATTGGAAAATGGTTCAGCAGAGGAAAAGGCAGGTATTTTTGGGTTTTTAAAAAATATTTAAATAATTTTCTTTTCCAATATCAATCATCCATTTTTTAATGGCAGGCAGAATAGGAATCTGTTGTGCCTTAAAGACAAAGCAATCTGGACGTGGAAAGATGGCCAGGAACATTAAAACCCCATTTTGGGATATATTTAATCTGTTTAAAATAGAAAGCTACGAGAAAAAAAAAAAGAGGGGCAAAGGAAATTCTAAAATTGATTAAAAGACAATGATTTTCTCTTGAAAATTGGTGTTTTGGACTATACTGGATTTACAGTATAGGAAAGGATAGGACAAAATGGATTCAACCTGGCTGAGGAGCTCTCACAGTTATAAATACAGATGTACACTGATTTATTCAAAAGAAAATCATATTTTAGAAGCTACAAGAGCGTAAAAAATCATCTCATTCCATGGGCAGGGATACCTTTCACTATCCCAGGTTGCTCCAACCTGGCCTTGGACACTTCCAGGGATCCAGGGGCAGCCACAGCTTCTCTGGGCACCTTGTGCCAGGGCGTGAATTGAGACAGAGGCACACCCAGAGTGTGTTTACGGTTTATCTTTTGGGGTTTTTTTAGTGCAATAAGGTGTCAGATGTAGTCCAGAGCTTGAAGAATTAAAACCCTGACCTAATTTAAAGAACAGCACAGGGACCGTGTGTGGTTTTTTTCCACGCTTACTCTGAGTTTGAGATTTGCTGTGCCCAAGGGTGCCACAACAAATGTGAGCAGAGTGAAAAGGGCCCATAAAATATGAATTCAGGCTGTTATGACACGAATCTAAATGTCAGGAATCCGGCATTATGGAAGTCAGGAAAAACCGGGATGAGTCAATCCCCGAGGTGAAAGAATTCAGCCAGATTAATCAATGGAGTCCACAGAGACTGGAATGTTCAGATTATTCCTATAACATAAAACCAGACTTAAAAAAACTCAGGAACATTAATTGTGACTCAAAGAAAAGGTTAAAAATGAGCCACAAGGAAATTATGACATTGTCTCTATTGCCAAACCTGGAAATTTTATTGCAAGTCTTAAACTTCTCAGTATCTGGATTTTAAAGCTTTCTATCTTGGTGATTCTATGGAACTTGTGATCTTTCCTGGATAATTTTGTAAAAAAAAAAAAAAAGCAAAGGCCAACATTTCACAAAAACGATGACCCCCCAAAAAAGTGTAACCATGTTGCTAAACAAAAAAAAATGCGAGCATCCAGGAGGAAATTCTGATATTTCAAAATGGGCTTTCATGTTGAAATAGGACCAAAAATCTGGACACCTCTCACAGAATGTGAAGTTTTGGTGGTCAAAGTTGTTTTTCAGAAGTGGGAAAAGTTTAATTTTGAGGCAATTTTATGGACAGGTAGGACTTACCCTGGTTAGAAAGAGCAGCTTGGAGCTGCCCGTTTAGGAGATATTCCCTTTATTGTTGATTTCCTTAATTGCCTTAATTTTTCCATGGAATAGTCCTGGGTGTGTTCCCAGCTATGGCGAGGGTCAGCAATGTGTGAGACGGGCTGGTGTCACCACAGCTGCAGTGCCACAGCTCTACACCTGGCAGGTGGCCCTGCTCCGATGGGTAAGAGGGAAAACAACTCCCATGTCACAATTAAAGAATTCCAGACTGGTTTGGGTTGGGAGGGACCTTAAAGATCATCTGGTTCCACTGCCTGCAGTGTGCAGGGACACCTCCCACTGCTGCTCCAAGCCCCGTCCAGCCTGGCCTTGGGCACTTCCAGGGATCCAGTGGCAGACACAGCTTCTCTGGGAAATCCATTCCAGTCCCTCCCCACCCTCCCAGCCAGGAATTCCTTCCCAATATCCCCCCCCCCCCCCCTTCTTTCAGCTCAAAGCCATTCCCTGTGTCCTGTCCCTCCATCCCTTGTCCCCAGTCCCTCTCCAGCTCTCCTGGAGCCCCGTTAGGCCCTGCAAGGGGCTCTGAGCTCTCCCTGGAGCCTTCCCTTCTCCAGGTGAACATTCCCAGCTCTCCCAACCTGGCTCCAGAGCAGAGGGGCTCCAGCCCTTGGAACATCTCCATAGCCTTCTCCAAGAGTTCCATGTCCTTCTGATGTCAGACTCCAGATCTGAAAACGTCACTCCAGCTGGGATCTCATGAGGGAAGATTAGAGGGGGACATTCACCTCCACAAACAGAGGTGACATCCCAGCACGGCAAAGCAGCATCAACAGTGTTGCAGCAACATTAAGACCAAATAAAAAGCAAGTCAGCCATTTTTTCATGGAAATTTGAGGGTGCCTCATGGATTTTGACGAATACAGGACCATCAGTAGCTGTGGGGATTGAGGAAACTTCTTTTTACTGCCTGTAGATGGGGAAAATATATCAAAATTGTGATGTAAAAGACTCTTGTTTGGGCAATTCACTACCAGACAACATTCCAGAAGGAATCCTTGGCTAGGGCCTGACACCTACAACCACCACTGAATTTTCAGACAATCCATCTGTTTTAGCATTGATTCAATGTAGGCGTTTCCATTTTTATCCAGGATAAACCTCATTCTGAATCTTGGTGATGGTTGCAAGTGGGGGATCTGAGTCACTTCTTGGCTCACTCCACTGTGAGGTCAGAAACAAAAGCAGAGTTGCCCCAGGAGAAGGTAACTTCTGATATATTGGGATAAAATCTATCCCCATTATTCTCAGTTTGTGGGCTTTGAGAGTTCAAGTTAAGTCCTTCAGCCTTTAGGATTTCACTGGAAAACAGGGATTGAGAGCTCAGTTGCTCTAGAATTTCTCTGCAGTAGTTTTTAATAAGCTGAACTAACTTATAGAGAGGACAATGGGGAATGGCTTTAAAGAGAAAGAGAGTGGATTTGGAGTGGATTTAGATGGGATATTGGGAAGGAATTGTTCCCTGTGAGGGTGGGGAGGCCCTGGCACAGGGTGCCCAGAGAAGCTGTGGCTGCCCCTGGATCCCTGGAAGTGTCCAAGGCCAGGTTGGACAGGGCTTGGAGCAGCCTGGGATAGTGGGAGATGTCCCTGCCCATGGCAGGAGGTGGGAATGAGATGATCCTGAAGGTCCTTTCCAACCATTCTGTGGTTCCCTGGCTCTGTGATTTTAAATGAGATTTGATACCTGTCCCAGACAGTTCATTTGGATGCCATTCCCAAATCCAGGGCAAGGCAGTTTACCACTTTAATTTACATTCCTGGGAGAAACTCCTGGCAAACCAGCTCGCTGTCACAGGAACAGTGATCTGCAACCAGTAATTCACTCTGAGAGGAAAATGAGAATCTTAACCAACGGAATTTTCCACGGATCCATCTCTCCGTGCAAAGAAAAATACCAACATCACAAAATGGCACGTCAAGGCTTTCCAGCTAATTGGCAGCAGCTTGTTCAAATGTGGTTCGAACTGTCTTTTCTGACTGTCAATCACTTGTGGAATTAGCTTCCGAGCAAATTCCGTTTGTCCCCCCCTTGTGTCATCCCTGGCATCTCAGACATCACGACTTCCAACCCTCTGCGCCGTGGTTTCCCACTCTCCCACCCTTACTAATTTAAGTGTAGCCCTGCTTTAAGCTCTGATCCCCCAATGAAGTTCTCCTGCATACTTTGTTAATTAGGGATAGGTTCAGGAACGTTACATAAAGGGAAAGTCATGCTTAAAAACTGTGTTTAATTGATGTCTGAGGAAGGAAATTCCTTGGGGTGAATTCTGTTTTATTCTGTGAGGGCACCACCATCATTACAAAGTCTGTAGCCTTGCATAACATAAACAACAAAATAATTTTCTTTCATTCCAGCTACTGGAAAACACCACTCCAAAGGATTTCTATCCATTAGCCAAGGATGTACAGCATGTTCTCTGCTGGGTGGTTTGGGGATAGTTTTAAATTTCTCATGTTAGCAGCTCCATTTTTCTTAAAATTCAGTTCTGCAGACTAATAAATCTCACTGTTCGTAGGGTTTATCCCAAACTCACTCAGCCCATATTCCTCTGATTACATTCCTCCCTTTCACATTCCCATCTCTCCGTGCACTTTTAAACACTGGATGGATTTCTTCAGCACCAGGAGTGCATTCCAACATATTTTCTGTCCACTGCAAATGGGTAAACGAGCCCCAGTTCTGCCAATCAGTGAAATTCGGCGTAAATTTAGCAGCTTTTTGCCACCGAATATCCAATAGTACCGGGAATGAGCAGACAGGTGGTAGCATTGTTGACTTTTTGCTTTAGGTTTTGGACCCTGCAGGGATTTTTTTTGGCGTCGTTTTGATCAAAACACCAAAGTCAGGTTGGTTCCAATCCCCTCCGGGAATGCCCGGATCTCCGTATGAGCTGAGCTCGGCTTATTAGTTCATCCCTTGTCCCAGTGAGGGCTCAGCCTTTCATCTCAGCTGCTCCACTTCCTCATTAGAGGGGGATTAGTCAAATCCCATCAGCCAATGGAGCTGCACTGCTGGCCCTTGGAAGTGGGAGCCCTTCCGAAGGCAGAATTTTAGGATCTGACTCCGAGTCAGAAGACTCGTCCCTTGAGCAAGAATTAAGCAGAGCTGTGTGAAACTTGGCATCTCCAAATCTCAGGGCTTGTGCAAAGCTGAAAAAAATAAAGAAGAAGAGCAATTAATGGTTTAATTTCTAGGTTTTCTCTGAGCTTCTGCCTTTGGGGAGCTCACAAGAAAGGCTTTATTTGCTTTGAGTTGTGCTTCCCAAGTCACAGATATATTTTTAGAGGAAGGAACCTTCATTCCCAGAGGTCAGCAACTTTCCAGATGTGCCAACGATTCCTGGGCAAACACCTTCATGTTTGTGCCTTAGCTCCTGCAAAATGGGGGATAATTATTCTTTCTCAATTATTTTGGTTGCAAAGGCTTTCAAGCTTTAACTCTTATTTTGAGTTGAATGGTGAGAAATCCGCGTTTCTCAGCCATGGCACTGAAAGGTCACTGTTTTAAATTTAAACAAAAAATTTACACTATGGCCAAAAACCAGTTTGAATTTTGCTCCATTTTCACTGTCAAATTTAGCCAGATTTTAATTTGGTGACAATGCCTTTATCCAGGTCATCTCTTTCTTTGTGAAGATTGAGAAAAAAATTAATAGCAACCCTTGGAATTCTGAGCTGCTTGAAAAGGAAATCACTCCTTGGAATTAGGCAGGGAAAATAATTTCTGATAAAATCAATACTGATCACACTGAACTTCCCATTTTTTGGGAATCTGAAAAATCAGGACACAATCACTAAATGTGGTCTGAACCTGGGCTTGTGCCTGTCATTTCTTAGCCTTATGAGAATAGGGGGGAAAAAAGAAGGAAGAAAAACATGGATTAGGAAAAAATAGTTTTATTATTTTCAGAAAGCCTCATGAGGCTCCTTCAGCTTGGAGAGTTTTCCAATGCTTCCCTGTAGCTCTTGTGGACCAGCTGGAGATGCCAAGGGCTGGGGAAGGGTGAGATCCTGGGATTTTTCCCACCTCCTGGGCTCGGGATGAGGTAACTCACCTCACAAAGAACAACACTGGCTTTTCTAGGTGGCCTCCACCGAGCTGCAGCTCCCCTCATACCTCACGCTGAGTTTTATATCCAAGGAATTCAAGCTGGGAGCCTGACTCATTCCTCCAGACTGGGATTCGCCACGGGGGTGGGAGAACAAGCCCGCACCAGTCTCGGAGCTGACAGTGAGGGAGCAGCGAGCACCTCGGCTTGGGAGATCTCCTGGTTCCTCCTTGATGTTTCTGTACCACCCCCATCCTCCTGTGCCCCCTCACAGCTCTGCTTTTCAATGCATCCTTCTCTGACAGAGACTCCACTGCCTTCGGAGTGTCACAGAGTCCTTCACGAGCGTCACTTACCCAGCTGGGTGACCCTGAGGCCACCAGGTGATGTGCTTTGGGCAATGGCCTCCAAAATCTTCCCTTTTTCCTTCTTTTCCTGCCCTCCCTGCCACTCCAGTCCCCTTTGCTGGCCCGAAATCCCAAATCCGTGTCTCTATCCCTGTA
This sequence comes from Daphoenositta chrysoptera, assembly GCA_013397915.1. Taxonomy (NCBI): domain Eukaryota; kingdom Metazoa; phylum Chordata; class Aves; order Passeriformes; genus Daphoenositta; species Daphoenositta chrysoptera. The sequence goes on along the minus strand of VZRO01000108.1, from coordinate 509,311 downwards.
TCTCTGGGCACAGCATCCACGTTCTCCTGCTCTCTTGTTTCATCCCCATCTCTCTGCTGGCTGCAGTCACAATCCGGTGGGCAGGAACGGAAGAGGCTGTGGCTTGGAATTCTTGGGCTCATTTCTCCCACTGCCTGGATACCCTTTGCCAGCACATCTTTCCTGCTGGAAAATGACAGCCCCCGAGGCTGATGATCTGCTCAGCCAAAGGAAAAGAGCACAAACATCGGCCTCTCTGGAAGATCTCCTGAGAAAGGAGATCCCACACATGGCCATAGCTCGCAATAAGTTTGTTATCCCTGGCCCAATTCACAGGAGTTTGTGGCAACTCCTGTGGTTCCTGAAAGCCAAATTCATTTCTAATTGCCATGGTCGCTATCTCAAAGTCAGTCTTTGCTGATTATCAGTCTCAAGTCCTCCATTAAGGCAGGAAACAGGATGGGTTTGGGAGAGAGGGGGGACGGAGAGGGAAAATCAACAAATGATGCAGCTTCTTGGGGACTGGTGGAAAATGACTCCTTTGGCCATACGCACACCTCACACCTCAGGTGCTTCATCCAGGACTCACTGATGAAAATACCATGGAATCCTAGAATGCTTTGGGTTGGAAGGGACTTGAAAAATCATCTCATTCCAAACTTCCTGCCACGGGCAGTGACACCTTCCACTATCCCAGGGTGCTCCAAGCCCCATCCCACCTGGCCTTGGACACTTCCAGGGATCCACGGGCAGACACAGCTTCTCTGGGCAACCTGTGCCAGGGCCTCTCCACCCTCACAGGGAGGAATTCCTTCCTGGTATGATGCCTTAGGTTTTAACTCTTACATTTTTCAAGTCCTGTGTTGCTCGGTGTGTAACTCTGCAGTGCCTTGTAGCCTGTGAGCTGCTGCTCTCTCATGCCAAGACAGACATTACAAACCTCTCTGGGTTTGCTCTCCAAGGACACCCAGACTGTCCTGGGCCCAAAAGCCTCTAAAAGGGGGCAAGCTGAGGGGAAATTACATAATTAGCTAAAGTTTTAATTGGCGAATTTATGCTGATATGCAAATGGACCAAACCTATAAAGGTGTGGGGAACTCGTGACTCGGGGTCCATCTTGGGGTCCATTTTTGGATGCAGCCTTTGGCTCCCAGGGTGCACCTTTGAAGGCCTTTCAAATAAATCCCGACCTTTATTCCCTTATTCCTGTCCAGTCTCTGTTTCTAGGTAGCCTCTCAAGGCATCAAGTATCCCACCCAACCCTGCCCTCTGGCAGTGGGAAGCCATTCCCTGTGTCCTGTCCCTCCGTCCCTGGGAAATTGTCTCTCCCCATCTGTCCTGTTGGCTCCTTCAGGCCCTGGAGGGCCACCATGAGGTCACCCCAAAGCTTCTCCCCTCCAGGATGAACATTCCCAGCTCTCCCAGTTTTTCCTTCCAGCAGAGCTGCTCCATCCCTCGGATCACCTCGGTGGCCCTCATGAGTGACTCCCACTCCAGGGTCCCTTTTCCATCCATCAGGAGAAAATTCCCCCCTGATGTTAACATGGAGCTTATTCTCAGGTCATGAACTGTACTAATAATAAAAAAGTGAATTGTTGGGGAATTCTTTACACTCTGCCTGCCCCAGTCATTTTTCTCACCTTGTGCTGATCAAAAACTGCTTCAAAATTCCCCAAATTTCCCAGCTGCTTAGCAGGTGTCTGAGTTTATGGCATCACAGAAACATCCAACCCCCACAGACTCTCCAAGACTCATTTAGAATAATATGAAAATAATTTAATCAGCTTCAACATGCCAGGAAAGCAATACCCTGTCCGAGGGTGAATTCCATGATTCCAGCTGTCAGGAGGCTCTGGATTTAAAATACAGTAAAACTTTTACAGCCAAACCCCGGAGCCAAATTCCTCCCATCATTAATTTTTTTTTCAAGGAAGCAACCAGTAGTGAAGTCTGAGGCGCAGATTTATTGAGAAAAGTATAAAAAAGATAAGTGCATTAATAAATCCTGCGCATTTATTAGGTCAGGAGTATTATGGACATAGTTCCCTGGAGAACTTGAAATTAAGAGTTTGAATTAAGAATTCCGTATCCTGAGACTTTGGGACATCTCCTTTCTCAGCCCATATTCCCTAAGTCTGAACACCTGCAAGTTTTTCCCTGGAAAGCTGAGGTGGCCAATGTTCCTTTTGGTAGGAAAGGAGCTGTGGAATTAGGGAAAAAATGGTTCTGGAAGACTTTTCTTGAAGTCACGGTGTTTTTGGAGACAGGTTATGATAGAAATGACAAGGACCCCTTATATTCCATGAGTAACATCTGAAAAATATTTGGAATTGGACTCTTTTAGGAAGATTAAAGATATCTCATTAAAAAAAAAAAAAAAACTTAATTATTTCTCTAGGTTTAGAGAAATAAATTTATTAAACTCGTGTATAGACTCATATTTTTGGAATACTGAAATGTAACTCCCTCATGGGCAGTTTTAGCTGGAATTCTGATCCTTCCCCTTGTTTTTGTCCAACTCTGAAGGATTGGTTCACCTCTTGCTCCTGAAAAGTGGTGGCCAACACTGAATTCACTGAAGCCTTCACCCCCTGCCCTAGTTTTCTCCCAAATAAAACCTTATTTAACCAGCACACAGCAAGGTTTCAGAGGTTTTATTAATAATCTCGATCACTCTACATTCTTTAAAAATATTTTCATTTTTAGTAGTTTGATTATATTTATTTATAGCTGTCTGTACAAGCATTTTCTTTGTGCTTAATCTGATCAGAAAAAGACATTTAGGGTTTTTTTGGGCGTAGTTTCAGTCTATCAAATATCTCAGAACTAATCCAGCAGTTCCACATCCTCAAAAATAATTCCATTCTCAAGTGATGACTCTGAACTCCGTGAGACGTGACCCTACTGACCAAATCAATTAACTGTGTAACTAGACAAGTGGAAAATTCATGGAAAACCGGGATTGAAGTGCCTCCAGAAGGGGAACCCTGTGTTTGTGTGCTTCTTAAATGAGATCTTCAGTTCAGAATCCATGAGAGGAAAACTTCCCCATCCATGGCTAATGTGGGCATCCATGTGGATTTGTGGAGGAGGAGGGGAATAAATCCATGCACAGCACCAAGGAGAGGGGAAACATTAAATATTAACCACATTAAATATTAAAACCCATTTCACTCCTTTCCCCTGGAGCCCTTTCCCACCACTTTATTATTTTATTTAACTTCCAACACACCTCTAACAAGGATTTGCTGACGGTTCTCTCAGAAAGAAAAAATCAAACAAAATCAACTTCCACTAAAGAAGGCTGAGGATTTTGTTTATTTTTTTTTCCAATACAAATGCCAGAATTCCAAGTTTTCATGCATTGGGACTTGAATTTTGGAGTTCTGACAGACAGAAGGGCTGATGGGCGAAATCATCTCCCACAAGTCCCTGACACTTTTAATTTGCAGTGTCTTAATGAAGTATTGAGCACTCCCAGCTGCAAATAAAGGAAAACCTCCTCAAATAAATAAATAACCTGGGATTAATCTGTTTTAGAGGGAAATTTATCTTATCCCAAGATACTCATCCAAGACATTTGAGATGAAGCACCTCTGAATGTGCTTTTTTCTCCCCAGTGCAAATGAGTAGCTCAGGGAAAGAAATTATTTCTAGGCAGATAAATTTGGAGGAAGATTGATAAGGTAAAAGTGCTCAAACCTTTGCCAAAGCAGGGACTCCGAGCTCAGCCTGGACACCAAAATAATTGGGTATTTTCCCATTAATCTCAATCCATTTTTCAGCTTCCCATCAGCAAAATCAGGATAATATTCCCATCTCAGAGGGATATTCCAAAGATGATTAACATTGGAAAACCACTCAGGATTGGCAAAAAAAAAAAAAAAATCCCAGGAGGAAATGACCTGTTGTGTCTTTAGAGCAGCCTTCGAACCATGGGGAGAAAATACTCCTATAAGCAACTTCTGCACGATAAACTCCGATTTTCTAAGGAATTCTGCTGCTACCTGGGCATGGTTCTCACCATGGGAGGCTCCCATTTAAATACAGGAGGCTACTGGATCATTAAACAGGAAGATAATGTGCAATAAAAGGGAGAAAGGTAAGGTTTCATCGGCTGTTTTTATTCTGGCTTATCTTAATTACTGAGAAATTCACTTTGCACCTGGCAGTCCATTGGGGTTTTATCACCTAAATTTGTGTGCCTGTGTTAGGCTGTGTGTGCAATATAGAAAAAAACCCATAAATTAGACAAGAATAGAGAGCAGAAAATGTTCTGAATTCTTTCACCTTCTGGATAATTTTTCTTCTTTCTCAGGAATAAAATCCTAAATGTGCCCCGTTTTCCAAAATGAGGAAAACAAAGCAAAAATAAAAGTAAAGTTAGCTGTGGTTGGGCACCTCCAAAAGAACAACTTTAAATACTGTTAGTAAAGGAGGTTTGAGGTATTTTAAAGTTCTCAATCAGCTCTGAAAATGCCTTTCATTGTCAGGGTGGAGATTTGTGATTCTGAGTGTCTCATTTGATTTTGAATTTATATATATTATATACATTATTATATAGGTGATATATGCATAGTTTATAAGTGTGTATATTCAATATATATTTATTTTTATATTATATATATAAATATAATACATATTTATTTATATATTAG
>VZRO01000108.1:468301-504570 GCA_013397915.1 Daphoenositta chrysoptera | reverse complement strand
TATAAAATTTTAAAAATTATATTTTATATTTACTGTTATCAAGTTCAGGTTCATATATATGATACATATATAAACCCTGGAATTCCAAAGCAAACGGGAATAACCCCCTCCCCAGATCCTAGGAATCAAGGCTCAGTAATAAACCAGGGAATTAATAGCGAGTGCCCTTATTGCCATGGAAACCCGGCCAACCCAAACATTGGGAGGCCGCGATTCCCAGAATTCTCCTGTGCCAATACAATTATTGGGCCTGTCCAAGCCCGATATCCCTCTCCTGCCTTCCCACCTCAGCTGAGGTAATACGGACTGGAGGATTAATAACAGCATCCATCTAAATTTGGAGCCGGAGGGCCACGGGAGCAGCCTGGGTGGGAACGGGGCGATTTCAGTTTGTTTTGTGCTGTTTCCAGGCTCGTCCCCGTATTTGTCTCGCATTGCCTGGGGGTTGCCATAGTGACCTTTGATAAATCCGTGTTATGGATGCTGTGAAATATAAAGCCACGGCACACTGCAGGGAGGGGAAGCCCACGGAATCGAGCAGGGGGCTGGGAGCTTCAAAGGCATTTTGGTCAGATTTAGTGCTCTCATCCGTTCTAATAAATGCTTTGCTCTTAATTAAAAACTGCATGTCTGCGAGCCTGGAAATTCGTTCCACTTTGGAGGAGTTTCTATGGGAAAATTCATATTGTCCAAAGCAGTTGGCTGGATTTGATCAGTCTGTATAATTTATATTTATTTAATGGGAGTAAAAAATCTACCTTTGCCTCACTGTTCCTGTTCTTTCTGAGCATTTCTTAAGTCAGGAAAGAAAACAAGAAGTTCAGGTCATTCCTCATCTTGAAAGGCAAAGACTTCACTTTTTATGGGTGGTCACTTAAAAATTGAAAGTTCAGTTCAGGCTGGGGAGAAATGAGTATTGGGAAAAGAGTTTTCACAGGCTCCTCAGGGAATGGTCACATTTCCAAGCCTACCAGAGTTCCAGGAGAGTTTCACACACTCTAAAGGAACGGGGTGGGATTGTTGGGGTGTCCTGTGCAGGGCCAGGAGTCGGACTGGGTGATCCCTGTGCATCCCTTTTAACTCAGGATATCCTGATTCCATGATTCCATGAACCACGAGCAGAAATAGATACTTTGAGAGCACTTATTCTACTCTAAGTCTCAGATATTCAATCCAGGATACTGCTCAACATTTAAATTTTAAATGGCAAACCCCAAACCAAGTGCATCTACAGCTGTTGTTACCATTAGGAATGAAGACCCCATTTTATCCCTAAAAATTGAGCAGATCCAACATTTCACAGCATGATAAAGGCGGGACCCAAGTGCAGCTCTTGAGAAATCTCTGGGCCTCTGCTCCAAAGAATTAAAACCTGTCTTCATTCTGCTCAATTCTTTAAGAAAGTGACTGAAGCACCTTTCTGAAGAGCTTCTTCATTCCTCCTGGGAGCATAGTTTATCCCAGCAGTCATAAATCACCACCCAAAAACGGGGTGAATGCTCCACGTGTCTTCGCAGAGCTGCCAGCCAGAGCTGCGCTGATTAACTCAGCTCGAGTGCTGAGGGCAGAATTAATCTCCCTCAACTGCAGCCATTTCCAATGTAAGCCCCTGCTTTAAGCCAGGTTTCCTGCTTTTATCAGGGAAAGGTCACTCGGGAGGGCACTCATCCCATCTATTTTGGGCAATTAGCTAAGGATGGATGAATCCCACAGAGGGGTCTGTGACAACAGAGTAAATTTTGGGTGATGATCTCCCTACCAAAGACCAGCAGCAGTGTCATGTTCTCCTCATTATTTATGTTATCAGGGAGGGCTCTCCAGCTTTGCTGTCCTCCACCTGGCACTGCTTCCTCATCCAGTGGTGGATCCAGCTGGGACCAGTTCTCAGTGTTGTGTTTTGGGTTTGTTTTTTTTTTTTTTAATCATATAATCACAGAATGATTTGGGACTTTTAAATATCATCAGGTCCAACCCTTCTGCCACAGACAGGGACATCTTTTGCTGGACCAAGTTGCTCAAAACCTGCTGTTGAACACTTGCAGTTGTGGGGCATCCACAACTTTTCTGGACTACCTATTCCAGTGCCTCACCAGAAAAAGAATGGTGATCCTCATCATTTTTTATGATGATCCTCATCATAAAAAAGAATTCTTCTTTTCAATGTCTAATTTAAATCCACCCTCTCCCAGTTTATAACTTCTGACCCTCGTCCTGGCACTACAAACCTTGATAAAAAGTCTTAGGATCATGGAATGGTTTCTGTTAGGGCAATTCCATACTGGATGCCAGAAAACCAGCTGGAAGCAGGAGTCATCTCCTACACCTCAAATGCACAGACCTTCACCTGTAAATTACTTCTCCTCCATCATAAACCAGGTTTTACTGCCATGCTGGTGGCAAACCAGGGAACTGAGGATGGGATGGAAATTAATCCAAGAGTGGCTGGAAGAACTTGGAGGAAGCTTGAGCAAAGCCTGGAAATCACACACAGCAATGGGAAACCAAGAAAATTCCCACTGTTTAGCAAAAGGGCGAGAAGATTAGGATAGGTCTGAGTCCCTGACTTCTACAGGACAAAATTTTCTCATGATGGAGAGGTTTTTAGACTTTGAAAAATGTTTGGCTTGAGAAGAGAAGCCCCAGGGAGAGCTTAGAGCACCTTTCAGTGCCTAAAGGGACTCCAAGAGAGCTGGAAAGGGAATTTGGACAAGAGATGGAGGGATAGGAAAAAGGGGAATGGCTTTAAAGCGAAAGAGGGAAGATTTAGAGTGGGATATTGGAAAGGAATTCTTCCCTGTGAGGGTGATGAGGCCGTGGCATAGATTCCCAGAGAAGCTGTGGCTGCCCCTGGATCCCTGGAAGTGTCCAAGGCCAGGTTGGATGGGGCTTGGAGCACCCTGGGATAGTGGAAAGTGTCCCAAGACTAATTTTAAGGTCCCTTCCAACCCAAGCCATTCTATAATCCTACAACCTAATTATGCCAGGCTGGAAAAAGCAACAACAACAACAAAACCCCCTACTGCTGCAAAATCCTGAGTTCCTTGCAGCAAAGGTAACAAGAAATCAAGATGACCAGCAAGGGAAATAATGGATTTCCCAATGGAAGAAGGGTTTCAATAGATATCAAACTCTACAAAGGAGTCTCCAAGCAAAGCAGCAGTCAGGAGTGAGGTGCAGCAGTCAGGAGCGAGGTGCAGCAATCCCTGTCTCTCTTTGTCCTGTTTTGTGCCAGCTGAGGTGATTGAATTGCTCTTTTTCCTTCCACTTCCCAACCTGTCCCACCAGGAAGGAGTGGCAAACCCTTGTCCTAGTCGCCAGCAGGACACTAGGTGGCCCACAAGCCACACACAGCCTGTCACACACACTCCCACTCCCACTCCCACTGCCAGGGAGCCGTGGTGGGACCCTCGGGAAAGGCTGGAGCACGCATCTGTGGGAGCTCCGCGTGGTACTGCCAGGGATATTGCCCATTACACGATTTGTACATATTTAGGCTTAGCCACCCTAAGCTGATTGCAGGTACTTAAAATTGCTTTTGTGCCATGAACACTTAACGCTAAACCTCTTTTAATTTGCACCGTGCTACTCAGAGAGATCATATCATTCTTCTGCTCCACGCAAATTCCCAATCTGGCAATCCTAGCCTGCTCGGGTATTTTTTTTAATAATAATTAAAAAAAAGAATTTAATAAGGATTTGGGTTTCTTTATTGAGCTTTTATTGTCCGGTCTTGTAATTGAATCACTCTGCTGTGACAGAGAGACTGAGGCTGTTATTAGCAAGTTCTATAAACAATGGGCTTGATCCCTTTATGAAAAAGCATTGTAGGGGGAATAGTTAATCTGGGCTCAAAAAAAAATGAAGCTCTGGGAGGGGAAGGAGGGGGAAATACAATTGCAGATTCCAAATATTTAAAACTGTTTCTGCACTTTCCCATTCCAGCCCCCTCCTCCCTCCGCTTCCCTTCTCCCACCGCCCGGCTGCTCAAATCCCTTTTTGTTCTTTGTGCCCTGAGTCTCTGAGGCAGAACTTGTTTGCAACACGATCACCAGGGAGGAAACTTTGTCTCCAGAGCAAAGCCTCCTCTCTGAGAGAGCCTCGTTGGTGCTGCTTTTCTGGGCAGCTCTGGGTCTTTGACGGGAAACCAGCACAGATGGAAAGCTGGGGCTCCAAACAGATCCCAAGGAGGGGGAAGCTGTGTTCATCAGACATTTAATTTGGGCATCTCCATTGAAATCAGCCATTCTGGTCCCCCTTGGTAGCCAGGAGAGTTCTAGTCAAAAATATCAGTGGCATTGGGTGTGGTTCATCCCATTCCAGAGGAAACTGGACAAATCTACGGATATTCCCCAATCGTGCTATGCTTGAGCATGGTTTCCATGGGCTATAGAAGATCCAAAAATTGCTCTTCAGTCAGTGTGCTAGTGCTGGATAAGCTTGAAATGAGCATGGAATTTCTACTGGCACCAAATTTTCCAGCTGGAGCATTGTCTCCTTGGGATCCTCTTTATTGATGTAAATAATAAATGAGGATTTCTGTTGGAACAACAGCCCTGTGCTCTGATACTCCAGGGCACATTCAAGGTACACAGGGAGTCAGACAAATCCTGGCTGTGAAGTTGATTTTGCCACTGGAAAAAGTCCCAATTTCATTGTCTGAGCTCTCTGCTCAGTTGATAACTTCTCCAGGGCAAAGTCTGTCCCTTCTTGTGCTTTTCCACAGGTCACTCCAGGGCCAGGATGTCGTCTGTGGTCACGTAGCTCCACTCTTGTACAGCAGACGTTAATGATAATAATAAATAACTGATCACGACTGTGGTGATAATGAGGTAAAAGAAATACTGATCAATACCTTATCATGAGAGTTCTGAATGTGAACTTTAACCCAGAGCCTGCAGAAATCAGTGAGAATGTCGTGGAGCTTTCCATGGCGTTTAGACCAACTTCCAATGACCTTGTTTAACCAAAACTAAGACTTTTCTTCTTTTTGAAGCATCAAAGGTAAGGCTGAATATTCAATTAGGGGAGAAAGGAGATGACTGTGTGAATAATAAGCATGAAATTTAAAAAAGAGGCAGAAATATGAAGATCTTGAGGAAGCTGGAAGACAAGCAGTTATATTTTTGTATTTTATACTTTGTATTAAATAGGAAGACTACCTTTGAGCAAGGCATGGAAGCTGGAACATTATCAAATTTGGGAAAGATGGAGGATTGGATGAGTGTTAAGTAGCTGGATGAGAGCTGGGAACATAACAAAGGCTGGTAAATAGGATTTGTTCTAGGGACAGCAATGGAAAATCAGATTTGAGGGGTTTTTTGATGGAAAGAGAGTGGATCATATTCCCATTTTATCTTGTGATGCATCGGATATGAAGGCAAAAGGGGCATAAAAAGTCTCTGGGAGCTGTGACAGAAGCAAGGGGAGGAAAAGGAAGTTATTTATGTCAAATACTGACAAACCAAATAGCTTGGGTTTAACAATTTTAGGTTTATTTGACTCAGGAGCAAGGTTTGGGAAGGAATGACTCTGGGGAAGGCATTGGATAAGAGAATGGGAAAACGTGGTGGTGCTGGAGATCAAGGAAAGTGAGAGACAAAAATGAGAAATTTGGGTAAGGCCCAAATTTCTCCACAAACACCACGAAGGACCAAGGATACACACGGAGAAGGAACAACTGGTGGAAAATGCTTGGGACCCTGGAAAAAGCATCCACATCCACACCCCTAATTCCTTTGGCAATCAGAACTCTCCATGATATTTGGGGAAAAGATGAGGACAAATTGCAGATTTCTGCTACAGAAATAGGGTTGGTGGAGGAGCTGCAGCTACTTGGAGTTGCAGCACAAGGAGTCCCAAGTTGTTAAAAAGGAAATTACAGGTGGATATCATGAAAAATATCCTCAAAACTCAGCTGGATAAGGGCACACTCAGTATATGGAGAGATGGGAAAGTGAATGGGAAAAATTCAATAAGAGTAGGAAACAAATCTGTGAATGCAGCCCTAAAACAGGAACGAGTGGCAAACTTCACTGGTAGAAGAGCTTTTTGCTCTGAATTCTACTTGTATCTTAACGAGCTACTAAAGCCTGGATGGGGAGAAAAAATGGCATTTCCCACTAGGAGAAATTACCTGATTTGTGAGTTCCATCCCAATTTTGAACCCTAGTACATAGGTTTGGACAATATATAAATCTGAACACACGTACTGGGCATTTTTCCTGTCTAATGCATCAAAAAAAAAAAAAAAAATTAGGCCAATTATTTTACTGTGATGAAATTGAAAAGTTGATCTGGGGGTTTCTATGGTCACAGACCTCTGTTTATAGGTTTGGTGTTACCCCAGCAGTTAAAGGGGAGCCTGGTGACCAACAGGAAAGCAAGAGCTCATTCTCCACATTCCATGAGCTTTGTAATTCCACATTAAATGATGGCTTTAGTGCCATGTGGTGAAGTCTGACATGAAGAAGAATGGGGGAAAAATTAATAAATACACATGCATGCACTTGTACACACAAAAATGTGTGAAATATCTGTGTATCCATATATATTTTGCACAATTAAGCTATCTGGTTCCCTCTAGGAAATGACAAATGTTGATGAAGTGAAGCAAAGATTTTGAAACTTCTGCACTGTTAAGGTTTGCTTCAGTCTGGATTTGGGGTTGGGATTTTTATTTTAAATTGAACTCCATGGACGGCCTCGCTGCAATTCTAATTTTCTGGAGTCAGCCTGGAAACCACAAAGTGGAATTCTTTCCAGGCACTGTGACTTCCAACACGTAACCTAAATAACAATGCTGTTTTTACCTAATGGTCTAAACATCTTAAGTATTAAATGAGGGATAAATTTGCCATGAGGTCAAGAGCTAAAAACCCCGAAATAAAAGAGCGTTAAGAACGTGCGCGTGAAAGACAGCACTAATATGATTTCCATACATCAATTTTCTTTTAAGATTACGAATCCACTAGCAAAAATTCACTGGATTTATGTTATGGCTGTTCCAAGTTTATCTTAAACCAAAAAATAGAAAGGTTTTGGTGTTCATCTGTTCTGCCTTCACCTGGTTCATGAAAAGCCGAATTGAACTTTCTTAGGCAGAATAAGTCAGGGAAAAATTGTCTCCTCAGCACCAATATTCCAAAAGTGTGAGGGAGTTTTAAAAATAAAAATCCTAATTGAGCTTCCACACATTGGAAAGAAACTTGTAAAAGACGTATTTTGCTGCAGAAAAAGAGTGAGAAAAATGAGAATTTTTTTGATCATAAGCAGGGTAGAAAGCTGCAAAGATCCAGGTGAAATAAAGAATCTCTAAAATTAAATAGAGATCTTGGAATACTTGGAAACACCTGGTTCATTAGTATTTATGATATAAATGGATTATTGCTCCCAGGGGTGAATTCTACTTTTCCCATGAGTTCTGCTCACACTAAAACTTTCTACTAAGGAAGCACATCCTACAAACCTGTCTAAAATTAACTCCAGGGTCGTGTTTTTTGGGGAGATTTCAGACTTGCACTCGGTCTAAGGTTTTAATCCAGATGTGAAGGGAAAAACACAGCTTTGAACAATCCTTATTCCATTTTCTAGCAGGGACTTTCTCCATCCTTGAGCCATTCCATGTCAACTCCGAAGCCATCTCTGGATCCCAACATACCTTGACTGGAAATCTCTGATAATGGGGGGGTGTTATGATTATCCACAGTGATCCTGGCTGGAATATCTTCATGCTTCCCCAATTTCAGCAATTTCAGGTTGATCTGATTAGGTTTGGCACACAAAGATGGGGACAGGCTGAGTCAGAATTTGGCTTGAAGGTGAGACTTTTCCCTACCAGACCCAACCACTGCCGCTCCGGGAAGTGGTGCGGGTAATTCCAGAGGTGTTTTGCTTTTTCCAGTGCCCTTTTTCCCCCCTCAAGTTCCCTGCTCTGGCCTGGACACATCAGTGCTGAGGTCTCACAGCTGGGAAGTCGCTCAGTGTTGAACGGCCCTGAAGCCCAGGCAGTGTGGTGGGAAGAAGGAATGAAGGATCATTTCCAAAGGAGGTCAAAGGACCACAATCCATTCTCTCATCAGTTTTTCCACAGAACCAGCATTGACAACTCCTCTGCCTTCTGCAGTTCCCCAGCTGATCAAAGAAGGGGATATTGGAATAAAGGATTTATCGGAATAAAGGAATAAAGGATTTGTCTCAGAGAAGCACATTTTCAATTCGTAATTCCACAAGGATGTTTTTGAAGCTGTTCCCTTCTTGTGTTCCTTAGTAAAGATTCCAATGAACTCTCACCGAGGTCTGACCAGCTCTTCAACGAAGAGCATTTCAGGAGTTCCACTGGCACTGGGAAGCTCATTCCAATGCCATTTCAAGAGTGGAAGCGAGGAGAAATAAGAAAAAATTGTTTAGAGGGGAAAAAGGGTTGAAGTTGCACCTCTGACAGAACAATGTTTGCTGTTTTCCAAATCTCCACATATTCTGAAAGAAATGTTTCTGCTTCAAAACACAAAGGATTTCCTGTGATCCAAGAAAATGAAATTTTTCCTCATGTGTTTTACATAAAATAATGAAACAAAGAATTAATCCCACTTGGGCACCTCCTAGACGATACTCCAAATTCATTGTTGCTAAATCTTTCATTTCTTTTCAAAGAGAAAGGCATTTCCCAGAGGAAACAAACTGTAGAAATATTTTCATGCAGGAATTGGTGGTGAAAGCTCAGTGAAGAAGAGCCATGGAGACAAGAACCATGGGAGCTGCATTGATGGGAATTCACTGATTGAGAGGAAATCTGAAGAATTAAATTGGACCATGAAGCTTCTATGCTTTAAAACAAAAAACCTACACTTTTGGGTAAGTTTTGCCTGCAATCCCAGGTGTTATCCTTGGTATGCAAAACTTCTCTTATCCTTTTGTTGTAATCATACTTCGATGTAGGAATTTTCTCTTTAAAGATGGAAATAATGCAGAACAAAGAAGAAGCTGGTGAAAGTACCTGCTGGAGGGCACAAGGACAGGAAGAAGAAATGGAACAATTTCTGAAGTAGTGTGCAAAGTAAATTAATATATGGGGGGACCTTTAATAATCAAATGGGTTTGGATAACAAATGTAGCCAAACATATCCAAAATCTCTTCTGTGGGAAAAGAGGGATCAGCCAGAAAAGATCTGAATTTGAAAGCTTTGGGTGTTTTCTGCTTGATCTATAAATCTGGCCTGACTAATAAACATCTCCATGTTCAAGTGAGGAGAGAAGATGTCACCTGTCTAAGGTTTACATATCTCAGGGAAATAATTTAAGCAGAAGATGACTGGGATGAAAATCTGGAGTCTGACCAACCGGAGAAGAACGTATGGCATTTTTTTATAATTTTCCTAAGATGTTTGGAAGTAGCAATCACAGGATATCAACACCAAAGGTATTGGAATAAAAATCTTTCATTCATGTTAAGAGCATTTAATGAATGTCATGGGATTTTCTTCAATCCAATGTGGGCTCTGGACTGGTCACACAGACTTACAGAAAATCACTGGACAGAAACACGTCTCCAAAGGATGCTTCTTTTTATTTATATTAAATATCTGCTGGAAGTTGGGAAGGTTCTCTCCATGGACTATCCAAAAAACTTGTCATGGATTTTTTCCATTCTTTGATGGACCAGCTTTCAAAAAAAAATGGAGTAGAAGAAATGGTCATTGCATGTTTCTAAATAAAGTTCCTAAAATAGTTTACTTGCAGCTTCAGTAACAAAAGTTAAGAAATTAAAGTAGTTCTGCTCACTTGCCTTTCCCCAAATCCCGACTTTATTTTCCTAAGAAACAAGAAATAAAAAAGAATTTTTTTGGTCAACTTGATTGAGTCTACCAGCAGATCTTCAGCCAAAAATTTTCATAAAATAGTTTAGAAAATTTTCAATCTCTGTTTGCTAAAAAAAAAAATCTGTATTTTGAAACAAATCACCTCGGACAGACACATTTAGGCCCAAAACATACAAAATTATAGGAAAAACCTCTCATGAATGTATTGGAAGCTTTGGTAGCTCAACTGACAATAATTTTAGGGGTTGTAGAAGTGCCTGGTTGAGCATCTCCAGGCTGTGGTAATCCTGTGTGTCAGAAAACAGCCACACTTTCCATGTTCAGGTGACAACATCCAGGCGCCTTGAAAAACATGTTCTTAAATTGAGGACTGAAGAGGGGAACGTTCCAATCTTTCCATGGCTCTTGTTGAGTTAAGAAGCTGAAAGACCAGAAGGAAAAGTCTGGAGACCAGAAGGTCTGTGATGGTTCTGTGGGATGTTCAGGGCAGCAGAGGAGAGAAGTCCATGTCGCTCACCAGGAGTGGAGGGAGGCCCAGGTCCCTTCCCAGGTGGAATGAAGAACTCCGGCAGCTGCGTTATTTGAGACAGGGAAGAGGAATGGCAGAGGTGGTGTCAAGTCAGTTGGGGAGAGTGGAAACTGCAACAGCACCATGGAAAAATCTAATCTGGGATATCTGAGAAGGCAAGTTTTCATCTTTGACTCCCCTTTGCATTGTCACGACAGAATCAGGATATAATTCCATAAATAACTATAAATGGCTGTAGCTCCCCGAGCATTTGGGGATCCCTGATGCTTAGAAGAGTGTGGGTTTAATCTGAGTGGCAGTGAAGCGCCACGACCTTTGAATTTGACTTGGCAGAGCCAGGAGGGCTATCAGCGTTCTGGGAAATGAGCTTGAATTCAATTGCAGCTCTAATCTAAAAAACCCGTGCCTGACCCGTTTTATTGCACTGAGCTCAGCACCAAACCGGAGCTCCGGGGGAAAATGCGTTGGAACTCTCACGTAGCCCAAGGAGACATCTGGTTCAGCAGATTTCCTCTGTCATCTTGGGGATGAATTCCATCATAAAGAGCCTGGGAAGAAATTAGATTGGAATTAAGGTGGATTCTCACCTAACCCGATCCATTGAAGAGTTGGATGTCTATTCAAAACCAACCTTCTACAAGTCTCCAGACAATGGAAAGACTGGAATGTCCACAGGAAGGTTCTTCCCATATATTTTAGGTTCAAATTAAAACCTTTTAGCTTTTTCCACTGAATATATGTGATGCAGAGAGCTCTGTTGACTAAACATCTAGATTTTATATTACTGTAGTTAGGTGAGATAATAAATCTATTTTAGGGCAACTCAAACCTCTTTTTCTGAAACACTGAACGTGGTTTTGGTCACATTTTCAGGTGTTCCTGATCAAAAGCACTTTATATATAATTAAGATGAATAATCTTAATGAAGATAAATAATCTTATGTAATTGCAAGGGAATGGAGACTCCAGGTAAAATTCCATGTGTCACAACACAAACATTTAATGTATCCATGGTGATGACACTGCTGAGCAGAACTTACCCAATGCTTCTGTTGGTGTGGGAAGGAGGGACAGATTCAATCTTTCTGCAGCTTCACGTGACAATGGAATCACGTTTCTGGATGCTGGATGCAATTAAATTCATCAGCCAGAAAGATCTCCGTCCCCATAACCACACACTGACACATTTTCAACCGTCAGGTTTCACCAAGCCTTTTCCCAAAAAATGACTAATTTTGAAAACGTTTTCATTTTTGCCCTAAGGTACCAATGGTTTCCATTTGTTCTCATTCACTGGAACTGGATGCAAACTCCTGTGCTCATTTTATTGCTGATTACTGCACAGACTTAGAGGGAAAGTCTGATCCAAATATGAGGGAAAAATTCTTTACTTGGGGGGTTGACAGAGCACTGGGACAGGCTGGAACAGAGAGATTGTGGAGTGTCCTCTGGAGATTCAAAACCCTCCTGGACACAATCCTGTGCAACCTACTCCAGGTGAACCTGCTTTGGGATGAGGGTTGGCCTAGGTATTCTCCAGAGGTCCCTTCCAATCCCAACCATTCTGGGACTGGGATCCTGGGAAAACAGCTTTATTTTCTCTGATGTTGCTGAGATTCTGTCAATAATGTAGAGGATACACTCTAGAATACATCAAAATTCTGGACATCCTCAAGATGAACCCACAATCTCTGGAAAAATATGGTTTATGGGTTTATTTAGTCAATAACAAACAGCTCCCTCCAGTTTCATCCCAGATTTCTGGGATATAAGATAATGTTCAACCATCCTTTGACTCTCAGACAGATTATTCGTGAAAGAGGTATCATCCAAAACCACATTCAGTCACAATCTGAGTCAGTGGAGGTTGCTCAGATCAAGACCTGTGAGTTAAAGGGAGATTGTCCAGAGCAGCTGTGGCTGCCCCATCCCTGGAAGTGTTCAAGGCCACTTGGAAGTGGATGGGGCTTGGAGCACCCTGGGATAGTGGAAGGTGTCCCTGTCCATGGCAGGGGTGGCACTGGATGATCTTTAAGGTCCCTTCCAACCCAAACCATTCCATGCTTCCGTGATGTGGTGCTGGGTAATGCTAAGAAGTGAAGGATCTATCACCCCAATAACATCTCAAGTCACCTCAGGTAAAATATGAGACAAAATATTTTCTTCATCCCAGATGAAATGGAGATTTTGGGCTGAATTTCTTTGTACAAAGGTGGGAGTCCACCTGGAAAACCTTCCAGTCTCTGGATTTACCTCTTTTTCAAAGTCCCTTCTCAAAGACTTCTAAGGAATAAATATTTTAAGGTACTTTACAATATTTGCCAGCCCTGTGTGTCTTTCCCTTGGGCTTCTTACATGACACTGAGCACCTGTGTGGGGGCAGCTGGATGAAGCCTCTGGGGCAGGAATTGTTTTGCAGGCCAAGTTGTCCACATTTATTTGTGTCTTCACATGGAATTGGGTGTCCAAGCTGCCGTCAAAGACAGTGCAGTGCTTGGCTGGGGCAGGGGATCTGCTCCAAGACCCCCTCTTACCAAAATTCCTTTCCATTGTCCATGTTCCCAGACTAGGACTGTCTCCTCTTCCTCCTTCATCTTGCCAAATCCTTAGAAAATTCACCTACAACCTGTAACAAGCGATTTTCTCTCCACGTCGAGGAGACCATTGCAGACCTGCTGGTCTAAGGACTCACTTCAAAGGTCTCTGGCCTTCCCACATCTCCCAAGCACCCGTTCCCAGCATTGTTTCCTAATTGTGTGCAGATTTCTGACCAATAACCCCCCTCTCTCCCGCTCCTCTTCCTCAACTCATAATTGATCAGACACTAAACAGCTGCTGGCTATTTTCTCTTCCCGAGAAACGCGCAGTAATTGTATGTATGGGCTCCAAATCCCTAAACATTTGGAAAGGAGAAGGACTTGAACAGGAGCCAGTTCTTTTTTCAGCGCCGGTACCAGCAGCAGTGGCAGGCATTTAAATCAGATCGGGAGGGGCACTGAGGGCGGGGTGTGTCGGGGCTGTTGAATTTGCTGAGATTCATTTGGTGAGGGAAGGAAAAGAAGGGAAAAATGCTAAAAAGAGAAAAAAATGAACCCAGCAATCAACAAACCAAGGCAGCTCACACAGTTGGAGCCTGTCCCAGCTCCAGAGCACTGAGATTACTCCCTAAACCAAAGGGCATTGTTTGTATCCATGCTCACCCACATTTCCCAAAGTGTGGATTGCTCCATGCCAAATGGATCCCGCTTTAACCTGGGGGTGATCCATTGGGAGCATTGCCATCTTCAGGTCCTGTTCTAATCCCTCTGGAGAGGAAGATGTCTCGGCAAAGGGAACTTTCACCTGTGTTGGGGGTGTTCCTCCTGCTTTTTTTGCTGTCTGGGAAGTGAAAGCCAACACCCTCCTCAATAGGACATCTCAGCTTTGGGACGGGAGTTGAAATGGGGGAATTCCAGCAACACATATGTGACAAAACAAATTGAGAATGTCAGAAGCAGAGTAATCAAGTAGCACAAAATTTCACCTCAGAAATATTCCTGATTTGTCTTACAAGTTTTAATTCACATGTGTTAAGTCACCTCTTCACTCGACTGCTTTTCCAATACTGACATTGAAAATCATGGAAGAATCAGAGCTATCATGGCGTGGTACACACCTCCACTCCCTGCCAGAAGCAGGGACACTTTCCACTATCCCAGGCTGCTCCAAGCCCTGTCCAGCCTGGCCTTGGACACTGCCAGGGATCCAGGGACAGCCACAGCTTCTCTGGGCAACCTGTGCCAGGGCCTCACCACCCTCACAGGGAAAAATTTCTTCCTTATATTTAAACTAAATCTACCCTTCTTCAGCTTTTTCCACCTCCTGCCATGGGCAGGGACACCTCCCACTATCCCAGGAGGATCCAAGCCCTGTCCAACCTGGCCTTGGACACTTCCAGGGATCCAGGGGCAGCCACAGCTTCTCTGGGAATTCCAGCCCAGCCCCTCCCCACCCTCCCAGCCAGGAATTCCTTGCAAATTCCCATCCATCCCTGTCCTCTGGCAGTGGGAAGCCATTCCCTGTGTCCTGACCCTCCATCCCTTGTCCCCAGTCCCTCTCCAGCTCTCCTGGAGCCCCTTTAGGCCCTGCAAGGGGCTCTGAGCTCTCCCTGGAGCCTTCTCTTCTCCAGGTGAACATTCCCAGCTCTCCCAGCCTGGCTCCAGAGCAGAGGGGCTCCAGCCCCCAGAGCATCCCTGTTGCCTCCTCTGGACTGACTCCAACAAGTCAACATTTCTCCTGTGCCATCTTCATTTGATCTGAAGTGTGAGCCACAATAAAATCAGTATCTGGTATTTCACACCCTTTACAAAGACGGGCAAAGCAGAGGAGGCTTTGATTTGATTTTCTGGGCTTGTGGAGAATCCGGGAATCAGCCAAAAATGCCACGCTTGAAACACCTCACATGACAAGAAGTGGCACAGCAAAGGGAGGTTTCTCTGGGGGCTCTGCAGACTTTCCTGAGGTGGTGAGGACTAAAACTGGGGCCCATCTGCTCTGAGCCTTCAGTCTCCTGGGAGCCCCTCCATGAAACACCTCACAGACCCTGACAACATCCTCAGTCTATCCTGATCTCTTCCTCCAGCACAGACTTGTGGGAGAATCCCACAATTTTTTTTTTTTTCCCAAGAGGATCGTGATCCTTATTGAACTTTGATCTTCAGAAATAAATATTCAGCTCTATCAGCAAGAAAAAAACAATTGATCCTCCACCATCCAAACCTTTCCTTGTCATTTTGTCATCTTTGTAAAATCTGAACTCCTAGGGGGAAAAAAAAACAGTCCCCGATGTGAAAGTTGACACCTGAGCTGCTGTCATTTCAATTCAGAAATAACAAAACAATATTGTAATTCCAGGAATAGCTGCTAAAATCTGATTTTTTTTTTTTTTTTTTTTTTTTTTTTTGCGTGGGCCCAGTAACCTTACACTGGACGTTTGTGGCTACTTCCTAGAGAAACAGGAGAAAGCAAAGAAAATTCCTCTTGGACAAACAGCACATGTAATATGACAATTGGCTCCTTTCCTAAGAGGTTCTCCATGCCAGCCATACAAAGAGTGAAACCCTAGAAGGGAGATGTGATTTCTGCCTTGGACTGAGCTTGCAGCGTTCTTAGACCTGGCTCAGGTGCAGCTGCCTTCCCAGGTAAAGCACTGGGGTCTTGGAATCTCAGAACTGGAGAAGGCGATGAAGAAATCAGCTCTGCTGGGAATACAAACGATGCCCACGTGGCAGCTTAGCTTTCCTCAGCCTCCAGAAAGTGCCCTCACAATTGTGACCACACAAAAGGGTTTCTCTGTCACCTTGGGGCCAGTGTCACAGTTTGGGTCCTTGAGGGAGCTTAAACCCTGTTTAAGAGCAGTGCTGAGGATTCCTCACCGCTCCTGATGGCCTGAAAAGCAGCCAAGCCACAAATCCTGAGGAGAAATCTTTCCTTGCAACGCCAAGTTCATGTGAAATGAAGGTTGACAGATTCACCCTGACATTTGATTTTGGACAGAATTGTAATGTTGCAAATGCGGTATTCCTCCCCCCGGTCCTGGATAAATTAGCAAAATGATGAAAAATGCTTATAAAAAAGCACATTTTTCCACCAGAGAGACACATCCCCCATTAAGACACTGCAACCTAATTTCTGCTCTGTGTGTGTGGGTTGGATTTTGAAAATACTTACATTTTTTACCATATTTAATCTCTTTGTTTTGTTGAGCAGGCTCATCAACAGTTTGTTAAGGAGTTATAATAATTAAGGAAAATTAGTAATGAAGGCAGGGCAATCAGTGGATCTGCACATTCCCTCTGCAGAGGATTCATGGTTTTCCCGTGTGCGTCTGGTGAACGATTTTCACACTTGACATCAACCATATAAAGTCATTTTTGTACATTCAGCCCAAATGATCATTGGGAATTAAGAGAGAGAGATTATGGGAAGGGCAGCACGAATTTTGGGAAGCCAAATCCATACTAGGGTGACTTGAAAGATCTGTCACCTTGGACTGGGACAGTAAACAAGAGGAAGCTCCGATAAAGTCCTTGGAAAGGATTTTGAGCCCTTCTAAACAGAAAGACCAAAATGCAGCTGGAAAAGGAAGCTGGAAAGTCTTGATTATCCTCCGCTGGGAATAAGCCCCACCCAGAGAGAAGAGGGATGGAAAACACCAGATGTGGCTGATGTGAGGGGAATCCAGATTAGGTAAAGCTCTGCTGTGACTGGCGTGGAATTTTGTCCAACGCAAAGGACAAGGTTGGTAACATCAGCCCTTCCCTTTAATTCTGGAGCTCTGGAAACCTTTCATGAAGGATGGCAAGGAGGAATTGGAAGGAGAAACAGGTACATTCTTAGCACAAGAAGAAATTTATCTCATGTCACGTTAAAATCCTGTCATTTGTGCCTTCAGCTTCCTTTGTATTCCTTTTATCCCCACCAGGATTTTTTTGAGGATGAATCCTTGGATCTGTTGCAGGATTCTGCTAAAAGATGAGATCAATTCTGTGCTAGAGGCCTTTGGTGACAGTGACTTTGAAGAGAGCCTGAAATGAAGATCTCAGGTCCTGGAATTATAGAATATCCCATGGAAGGGACCCACCAGGATCCTCAAGACGAATCCCACGGGTTTTTCCAGGTGTGTAAGATCACGTTGGTTGATTTTGAGGCTGAGGTTGTTTGTTTTTTTTAAGTTGATTTCTTTTGCTCCATCTGGGACTACAAAGACTCTTCCTGTCCTTCTGCCACCACATTTGAACTCTCTGGTCTCTAATCAAAGTTGAAATCAAACTGCAACCTTTGCCTCAGTGGAGAAACCAACAGGAAAATTCCCTGTTCTTCCAAACTGAGGGATTTCATCTGGTTTATAGGTACTCAATATCATCAATCAATTAATCTTGGGTGTTATCAACCTTTTAATTCAAAACAAGAAGAAAGAGATGATTGTTTATTTGTGTATCTGACATCCAGGATTCCAATTCCATTGTCCAGAAACAGACTCAAAATGGATCTCGTTCTTAAACTCATCAGAGTTGTGTATAAACAGGGAGTTACAACAATGCTGCAATCAAAAAGTCCCACTAATCTTCCCAATTAATCTGATTTTCACGGATAAAATGTTGTTTTACCATGATCCAATCCATTGTTGTCCATTGTCTCCTACCTTCCCTCTTTATTCCATTTATCTGATGTTTCATTCAAAAAAATACGTGGACAGTTTCCCTCTGCTGCACCCCAAGCTTCTGTCCCAAAAATCCAAAGCAAATTTCAGAGCTAAACAAGGTTAAAAACAGGTTAAAAACAGGCTAAAAACAGGCCAGTCCTGAAGGGCATCTGCACATGTTTACATGGCTACAATGATTTTCCTTTCCATCGAGGCCACAGTTTCCAGCTCTGGGGCTGTCAGGAGTTTCTGTAGGATAATTATCCCATCTCCACAGCCACTGGCAGCTGGAGGCACTCTCACCCTCCCAAATTGCACATTAATTTGGAAGCGGAGAGGACGTCACAGGGAAGCCGAGGCCAAGGGCAAATCCAAACACCTTGGATCCACCACTTCATCACGGAGCTGGCCGGAAACCTCCCCGAACTTGCCAAAGAGGGATGAGGCCATGGAATGAGCTTCCCACAGATGGATAATGTGGGAGTGAAACTGCTTACGAAAGGACCTGTTTGAACCTCCCCCAGAACACATCAGTGCCACCACTGCAGGTTGAGGAGAATTTGGGGAATATTTGTACTACAGCTGCCAGGAATTCATTACTCTGGGGGTGCAGAAAGGAATTTTTTGGGACACAAGTCCAAGCTGTGCCAGTGAGGGACTTGAAGTTCATTCTTCCACATCCCATGGGATTGTGTTGACCCCACTTTCTAAATGAGAGGGGACATGACTCATTCTCTCTCTTTGGTCACTTCATTCTCCACTGCAGAAGAGTTTCCCACTGAAAATTTCACGGAGACTGGAACATTTCCGGAGGGAAAAAAAAATCTTACTTTTTTAACATTTAAATGGAATAAAACAAGAAATTTAATCAGTAGTTCTTGTCTAAATGTCATGTACAAGAAGACCAAAATCAGCTTTAAATCCCATCAGGTTTTGAGAGGATTCAAGTTTGTTCACCTGATAAATGGGAAGGAAAAAATATTTGCTTCTGAAAATATGGTGTGGGGTTTTTTCCTAAATTTTTGTGCCCACAGATCCTGAATATGAATAGCCACAGATCTTTAAGAAGACTGCTTGATACTTATACCCTGCACGGGGTTTTCCTGCAGAGTCCAACAATGCATCTCCAAGGAAGGGGGAGGAACATTTTAAATATTCTGACAAATGAGGGACAAGGATTGAGGTCACCTGGTCTGCGAACTCATCTTCACCTTCTGGAGTCCTTTTGAATTCCCAGCCATGAGCCGTTTGCAGCTTGGATTCCTGATCCATAATTTGGTTTCCCCATCTGCAGAGCAATGAAGCGTTGGTTGATCTGGTACAGACGATGGTCCCAAACTGCTCCCAATGCCCTGGAATTATAATAATGTGTGTTTTGAATAAATGACAGGCATCATGTCCCTTTTTCTGCTGGCCATGGGCAGCTTTTTCCAATGCTTGACAACCCTTTATATGGAAAAAATTTCCTTATATCCAACCTGCCCCTCCCCTGGCCCAGCCTGAGGCCGTTCCCTCTGCTCCTGTCCCTGTTCCCTGGGAGCAGAGCCCGACCCCCCCGGCTGCCCCCTCCTGTCAGGGAGTTGTGCAGAGCCACAAGGGCCCCCCTGAGCCTCCTTTTCTCCAGCCTGAGCCCCTTTCCCAGCTCCCTCAGGAGTTCTCCAGCCCCTTCCGAGCTCCATTCCCTTCCCTGGACATGCTCCAGCTCCTCAATGTCCTTCTGGTCATGAGAGGCCCAAAACTGACCCCGGAATTCGAGGTGTGGCCTCAGCAGTGCCCAGCACAGGGGAATGATCCCTTCCCTAACCCATTTAGCCACTCTGTTGCTGGTACAAGCCAGTTATCACTTCCCAGCACTTATCACTGAATCCCTAAAGCCGAGGAGAGAAAGGAGGAGAAAGACCTTTAGTTCCCTTCCCTTTAAACATCACTTCCTATGCATGCAAGTAAATGAACACTGCAATTACATGGCCCAGCAGGCTGAAGACAGAACAAGGAGGGGGGAAAAATAGGAGGAAAGATTTACAGCTCTTCCAAAAGATGGAATTGAAATATGTAAAAGAGGGCAGCGCCGATTGCCAAAATACTGGAGGTTTTCTTTTCCTTCCACCGAGCATTGTGAGTGGTGTTTGGAAGGGGGGAGAGCGGGGAAGCGTTGGAATCTCAGGGTTTTCATTTCACCATGAAACTTTAGCACGAGAAATTTTAATTGTGGATCCTTGTGGACAAGACCTTGAAACCCTACCCAGCCAAAGCTTTCTGGTCCCGGAGTGTTCTTGGAACTGGTCGTGGCTCCCAGTCACTTGGGTGCTTTATCCAAGTTTGCTCCCTCAGCCCATCAGCGGGACACGGGATGGGTTCGGGGTTAACTGTTTGTTAGGAGCCCTGGACAGCCCTTGGCAGGGGCTGTTTCAGTGCCACTCCTGCAGGCAGAGCATTCCTATCTGGTTTTGAGGGTATCTCTGTGGGAGTTTGCTCTTTTCCCTGCCTTTGGAAAGCGATAGGCATTGAAGGCTGTTGGCACCCAATCAAGAAACTCCGGAGGAGGAACGCGAGCGCGGCCGCTCCGAGTAATTGATTGTGGCTACTGGTTGACTGCAGCAGGATTTGTGATAGTGTGAAATCCTATCTCTTGGAGGGCCTCAAAATTATCAGGGTATTTAATCACGGGCTGGGCATGTCTGGGCTGTATTTATGTGTATCACCATCAGAGGGTCACTTGGGCAAGGCGCTGAGATAATGGAAAGAAAAAAGGGCTTGGAAAATAAGGCAATAAATCCTCCTGCTGAGCTTTTAAATGTGCAGAACTCCTTGGGAAACACCAGTAGCCAACTAATGCACCTCCCCATGATTAATCTGCATTTTAGAGGGTGAATATTTCAGTTCAGGTAGAAGCTGGAGGTGCCTCTGTGACATTGATACAGAGCAGATGAAAAGTTGGCTTAGTTGCACTGAAAGGTGGGTCAGGAATCCGCAGGAGAAATCCACATGAGCTCACGTTATTTGGAGATTTCTATTTCCCAAGCCCAAATATATTATAAAAACAGTCCCTCCTGCAGAATTGTCCTGGTTCCAGATCCCCCAGAAAACCTGCTGAAAGCTTTCAGAAGTCTGAAATCAAAAGGTGTTTTAGTTAAACATTTAGCAAAACCTTGTTTGTGTTGTAAGGAGGTTTTTAAAACAATTCTTGAAGCAATACCAGCATTTCCCAGGCCTCAATATAGATTATTTTTTCTTCTTTTCTACATTTTCACAGAATTCTTCTCTTTGTTTTTTTGGAGGCTGGTTGTTTTTCTTTTTATTAAATGCAGTGATTAATTTCACTTCTCCAAGCTATTTTTGCTGCGAAGTTTCAATAAATCCAAATTTCAGGAAGCGAAACACCTTGATAACTACTTGGAGAACGTTTTTAATAGCGCTGCTAACAAGGTTATAAAAGTTTTACTGAGATGAATTTTTCCTGCCATCCCTCATCCACCTTCCTTCTGCCAATAGTTACAACTATTTGTTGCAAAATCATGCAGGGATAAAAAACATCAGGGCCAAAGACAAAAAGCAGATGGCAAACGTCATTATTTGCTAATTCCATGCATATATTGGACATATAGGCTGGGATTCATCTGCCCTGATGAATCCTAGAAAATCCAAGTTCTAAATTCCCAGAAATCCAAGTTTGGGTGATTCACCTCCACTGATTGTAGAGGTTTAGAGAGAATAGGTCAGGCTTGGAAATGTAAAAGAAGGGGAAACCCAAACTTTGGGTGTTTTAGCATCCTCTGTTCCTCCATCCCCAAAAACACAAAAAATTCAGCTTCACCTCTAGGGAACCACACCCCAAAATTTAATTATACCCCATATTAAGGACCAGCACATGCCCATGAAGAGCTAAATGAAAAACTTACCCTTGATTGGGTCAAATGTTTTTAAACACCCAGTTAAAAATATTAAAGTATTAAAATTTATTTCCCAGTGTTTCCAACTTCCCCAAACATCTTCCTTGCTGACCTAGGAGTCACGGCTTGGCTGGAGTGTTGCTGTTCCTCTAAACAAATCCCTTGGAGGACTTGCTCCTGACTGATAAACCAGTGGAATTTAGGAGCAGGGACTGCTGCATTTAAGGGATTGACTGGAGGAGGTGATCCTGATATTCCAAAGAATAATTTTTGGATGTGCCACCAAAAAGAGCAGGAGAATTGGCTTCAATTGCCACCCCAGGCCTGAGGATTTGGAGCTGCAGTCCTGCACCAGGCCTGGACAAAAGGAGCAGGAACAAGTTAATTCTTAGTCCCTTCTGTTCGGGATATGTCCAAGCAAGGAAAAGAAAGAAAAGCTGTCCGGGGCAGGAAAAAAGAGCCTGAATGTTTAATGGAATGCTTAGAGAATTCACCTGAAAATCTGGAGCAAGGAAAGAGCTGGAGACTCCTTGGCTTCCACAATAAACAGCTCATCAGTGTCAGCTCATCGTGTTTGCTTCAAACTGACAAAAATTTGACTGATTTAGGACAGAGAAATGTTCCAATCTCTGTCAGCCAAAGCTGACACACCTGGTTCCCCCCAGATTATCTGTCTTTCTATCTGTCTGTCTCCGGTGTGCTGAATCATTCCTTTTGCACGGAAAGCAGCATTTTCTCCTTGAAACTTGCGCTCTCTGTTGAACAAAAAAAAAAAAAAGTCATGGAAAATGTAGCCAGAGTATTGGGAACTGCTGTGCCAGATTCCCACTTGGCCTGGATCTCTATACCTCTGCTGACCTCGAGAATTATTTCACTTGAGGGCAAGCAAAGAACTTGGTGTTCAGTCACAGAGTGACTGCAGCTGATCTGCTGAATAAATCAGAGCAGACCGACCAGTTGCTCCTGAAATTCCCAGTAGCCCACGGCCAATGGATTACTCCCATGTAGTGGCACAGCAGTTTCGTTGGAATCTCGCATTATTATTGGTGGGGCTGTTATTTTTAAAGGGTTTGGCTTTTTTCCAGGGGTCTTTGCCAAGTTGCTCAATACCGTCACTGGCATCAAACCCAAGCTATTAAGTTTTTCCCGATGTGAGCATGAGCCACAAATGTGGATTTTTTTCAGGGGAAAAAAAAGTGAAAACCCCAGTCCTTTACAGGCCCTTGGTTTTCAGCAGGGACAGCTTAGAATTTATCCCATCACTGAGAAGACCACCAGCCTTAATGACATCCCAAATTTATGTCCCCAGATGTGTCCCTTACTTTGCTGAATGGCACAAATGAAATTTGCATGGCTTTGCTTTCTCCCAGCCCTGCAGGTACCCGTGAACCTCTCAGTTATTCGTTAATTGAAGTTAACAGAAAGTTTATCCATATTTTCCACAGCCAGGTGCCATTTTCCAAAGAGAGGGGAAACAGCAGAGCACCTTCAAGGCACTTCTTTCATGAAGGCACAGGAAAAGAGGTGGCATCACTCCCCAGCCTTGCCCAGCTTTTCCATGGTTTCTCTAATCCTTAGGATAGTGGTGCTGTGGAGGCTGAGCTTGGAAACACTAATAAATATTCAGCTTGTCTGCTTTCTGCTGAATAATGGAATATTTCATGTTCAGTTGGAGTCAGGAGTGGATTTGGGGCAGAGAGGGAGGCAGAGGGGGTGTGGGATTGAATTGCTTTCCCTGCTGGGACTGGGGTTTAGTTTTGTGGGGTTTTTTGCTGTCACAGCTCTGAAAGACAGAGGAAGGAGAAATGAGGAGTGGGGCAGTATGAGGGGAAGACAAGAAATATTTCTCTGCTGATGCCGATTAGCTGATACGCAGAGGAAAGCAAGAGAAAGAGAGAGGAGCACGTTAACAAATCTCTATTTAAATCCCAACTTCCAAGTGAAAATGTGTTGGCTCCTTCTAAATCCTGACAGAGATTTGGAGACACCAAAGCCAGCAGACACCCTATGATCATCTCCCCTGACCTTTCTTAACTCAGTCTCGAAACTTTACCCAGTGATTCCTGGAATGGAAGGAATTATCCCCACTATGTGCGTGCATTTCTAAGATGCAGCTTTAATAAACTGATGATGGGGATCAGATTCCCGGTGATGCCACGGGCTGGTTCCTGTGTTCCCCTGCAGGAATGCAACCCATGGCTTGTGGTTGAGTTAAAGCACATTTATCCCTTCTTCCTGCAGCTCCTCCTAATGCTGACAGAGCTGCCTGGTCCTCGCAGGCTCAGGGAGATTCATATCCCCATGAATCACCCAGCGGAGCCAGAGCTGCGCTGCGAAGATTTCCCCGTTCTTCCCTGAGCTGAGCCAGGTCAAGGCTGACCAATTTTTCTCTTGTCTAAATTCAAGCTTCAGCCCAAGGAATTCAGCGCTGCAGATCCCCTGGGATGCCATGCCTTGGATATGTGAGGGTTTGCATTCTGGAGTGTTTTAAAGCCGCAGGTAATCCTGTGTCATGGTCCAAAGGCAAAGGTAGGCCCATGGATATCCTGAAAGAGGATCTAGGGATGAAGGTGGGGCAGAAGCCACAATCCTCACCCCACGTAGCAGTTTTACAAATTATTTACTCCCTGTCTTATCCATTCCACTCCTTGTCTCCTGATGAGTCGGTTTTGTAATGACAGCTCCACTTTCCATGAAAAGTCTTCTTCAGTTACCCCAAAATTTCACAGAACAGGAAATTAAAATGTGGCCATTTAGGCAGGACTTCCCACCAGAGCAGCAGCTGCAGGGTGCCCGGTCCTGGGCCAAAGAATCCCCAGCTCTGCTGCACTGGAAAAACAATGTCAGCAGAGCCTGGATGATTTGTGGATGCACAGAATCATGAAAGGCTGAGCTTATGCAGGTAAAACTCTCAGCATGGGAGAGAAAAATAATAATAAAAATCATGGTCATGTATCCTGCTCCTCCTGGACTCACTGCACAAACACAGCCTGGAAGCCACACTCGTATCCCTGTCTGGGGTTTTCCAGCTGAAATATGGGATCATTCCACCTTTGTCTCTCCTCTTATCTCAGCGTGTTAAGCTGTGGAACTGGGGGCTCAGCTCTCCTGAATGTGGAAAACAACAAAACTGGGATTGAAAGGACAAGCTGTGGTTCTTTTCCCTGGGACGATTCTCACCGCCTGGTGAAAATCCCTTCCTTTTCTGCTAACCAGATGCTCCCATTTTCTTTACATAAAAACTGTTTTCCTGCCCTTTCTGGGGAAAATTACTTTTACCATTAACACGGAATCTGAATGGGACTTTTATGTCTTAGCTGGTCACTCTTGGCTTTATTCATAATCTGAGGACTAAACACGCACCTCCAGAAAGGAGGAGTCACCCTTTGGGGACGCATCTCCCACCCCATAGTGATCTAGACATCTTCTCTATCAAAAGAACCTTGGTGAGGCGAATAATGAAGCCAGATGAGATTAATTTGACATTTAGGATTCATTTCCCAAAAGAAATCAAGGCTGTGTTTCTTTTTCAGCATCACACGCTGCACGTTTGGAGAAATCCTGGCTTTTGACCATTTTCTAGCTGAAGAAAAATGGGTTTCATCATTCTATGATAACTTCTTAATTCTCCCAAAATTGGAAATAATTTATATTTTAATTTCTTCCTCAGTTACCACTTTTAACTGATTAGTGAAGAATAATAGTTTCTCATTGATTGATTTGATTTCTTATCAATTATCATTTTCTAGCCAGGACTGGCAGCTGCCAATCTCAGCTTGTCCTGTGAAAGCTCCTTCTCTCTAATTCTAGTTAGAGAGTGAGAGAGGGACAAAATTTATCCTAAATTTCTGATTAATTAGGAGCCATTAATCTGAGTCTTCTCCACGTACACCAATATTTGCTTTTTTCAATTGCTTTGCTCCTGTGAGTGTTCTCCATGCATGGCTACAATTAATAATCTGAATTCTTTTTTTAATTGCTCTAATTTGCCTGGGAAAAGGAAGTCTCTCAAGTGTGGAATTCCAGCTCTGGAGGTCTTCTGAAGGAAGAAAGGGGGGTTCTCAGTCCACCAAAGGTGCATTTGTGGACTCACAGTGGTATCCACAGTGCTGAGGTAGATTTCTTCAGGAAAAGCTCCCAGGGATCAGATCCTCACCTGATGGGAACCAGAAGTTCTTCCACCTGTCCAAATCCCATTTTACTTCATCTGCTTCACCCACATCACTGAAGATTGGCAGTTGATTTTGTCATTGAATATTGACAGTTGATTTTACCAGTGAATTTTGGCAGTTGATTTTATCACTGCTTTAGAACAGGAGATAACGTTTGCTCAAGTGATTGCAATATTTTATCCTCTCCACAAAGGGGATGTCAGTTGAAATAATTTGAATATTATCAACATGTCTATATTCCATAAAGCAAAACAATCCTTCTCTGTGCTCCCTGTGTGGTGCAGCCTTTTCACATGGATGTTATTTGGATCCCATTCTGAGCTTCAGGTCACTCTGGAGAGGAAAAGGGGGAGAACACTTTATCTGGGAAAGCTGAGAGCAAAGAGCAGTAGCTCTGATAATTCTGGTTAGGAATTCAGAGGCTCTTCAGAGGCTGAGATGCTGTCAGTCTAGGGGAGATGAATTATTGAACTCACGGAGGTGAAATGCCGTAATAAATGCAATTTATCCATGGATCCACAACCTGCATGAGGCAGACCCTCCAGGAATGCCCATCCCCAGTTTATCCACGCACACACCTCCCACCGCAGAGACACTTTTGGGACTCGAAGTGCTGTGATCAATCCATCACTCCTTTGGCCACCACCTCTCCTCCCCTGCCCTCAGGGGGGCAACAATCTGTGTTTTATTCCTTCCAGTCCTCATTTATTTCTTTGGAAAGAACAAACCTTCTTTGTCTGGGGCTCCTGCAGGTTGCACCAGGCGGGAGGGGTGGGGGATTCTCTGCCAGGGTCTCTGGGGCAGAGCCCACAGCTGATTCCTGAGCACACCACGTACCCCGGTGTCACAAAGATCCCACAAACACAGAAAAGTCAGGCAGCGCTGTGTTATGGGAGCTGGCCCCACATCCATGCCAAGATTCTGGATTTCCTGGCGCTCTCGAGCTCTCTGGACCACGGGGATTATACATTGCACAAGGTATCGGATGCCAAACTGACTTTTGAAAAAAAGCGCACGGGAAACAAATCAAAACGACCTCTTCAAAAAAGGATCCTATAGAAGTGTTTTTAACAATAACAGAGCAGGAAACTTTGCCTTCTCAGACATTTACCCAGCTTCTCTGCCTGCTGGCATTCCTCAAGTGCACTTGGACACACGCTGGGACACCGACGGCCGGGGTCCTCTCGGATTTCACAAACCGGGCAAGGTCAGCCCAGGGCAGAGGTTGGATGAGATTCCTCGCAGCGAAACCCCCACTGTCCATCAAAAATGGTGCTGTTCCATCCATTGGCAGCAAACTTTGTTTCAGTCCAAGGTTATTCCAGAGCTGGGAACAGCTGGATTTGTTTTTCTGGACAGTGGGTCCAACCCATGTTGATGCCTTATGTTTTAACTCTTATATTTTCAAATCCTGCATTGCCTGGTGTGTAACTCTGAAGTTTCTTGTAGCCTCCTCACTTCAGTTCTCTAGACATAACAAAACCTCTCTAGTTTGCGCTCCAAGGACACCCAGGCTGTCCAGGCCCAAAGCCTCTGAAGGAGGGGGGCAAGCTGGAGGAAATTACATCATTAGCTAAAGTTTTAATTGGCGAATTTATGCTGATATGCAAATGGACCAAACCTATAAAGGTGTGGGGAATTCATGACTTGTCATCCATCTTGAGGTCCATCTTGGGGTCCAGCTTGGAGCCCTTGGCTTCCCAGGGTGCACCTTTGAAGGCGTTTCGAATAAATACCCACCTTTATTCCCTTATTCCTGTCCAGTCTCTGTTTCTAGGGAGCCTCTCAAGGCATCGATGTCCTTCTGACTGTGTTGAAGACTTGGTGCACTTCGCACAGCACTGGAATTTTCACCCAAAATAGCCTGGCCAAAGTGATTTTTAACTTACATTCCACCACTTTACAGTGGATTTGATAAATCAAATGCTACATAAGGTATCCCTCTTACTGCCTTCCCTTTTCCAGGAAAATCCTTGACACTTTCCCTGTTTCCAGTGTCAAACTCAGCTCAGAATTTGCCCCAGGCAACACCCACACAGATATTTCAGGATTTCAGCTGTGTTCAGTGGGATTAAAGTAGCAAAAATAGGGATGTTTATGGTGCAGAAATCTACCTGAGCTTG
Organism: Daphoenositta chrysoptera; assembly: GCA_013397915.1. Lineage (NCBI taxonomy): Eukaryota > Metazoa > Chordata > Aves > Passeriformes > Daphoenositta > Daphoenositta chrysoptera. Next base: position 476,858 of record VZRO01000108.1, on the reverse strand, counting down.
TAACTCTCAGCTCTTCTTGGCGTCAATAAAAAAAAAAAGTCTTTGGACGTAAATCACAAGATCTGGTGAATGCAGCCACTTTAAGGTGATGTTCCATCAACTGGCCAAGAAAAATGCCTGAATAAATTCACTAAGTTTGTTTTTGGGACTCTGCAGCATTTTTAGGAGCCCTGAAGTCAGTTTTAACATGATCTCAAGCCCTCAGGCTGTGTGTTGACGAACATTTTAAACCATCACTGTCCATAAAGGAATCAGTCCTATTTTCCTCTGTCCTGTGCCATTGATTCTCCACAAAGTCACCAAAAGCTCAGAGCCTGAAAATGAATTAACTCCTCATTTGGGGTTTAGCAGGGAAAACTCAAACCAAAAGAGATTAGAAATACAAATGGCTGTAAACAGGATTCTGGTCCCACTGGCCTGAGGAGCCTCCCTGCACAGACTTGTTTTCATTCCAGGAACTGCCAGCAGCATCCTGGATTGCAAATTATTCCACACAGTCCCCTCTGGCACCCTGGGGAATTTCTCTTTGTCACTCTGGGACCTGCACTGCCATGCTTCCCAGTGCTCTCAGCAGATCCCTGCTTTTCCTCTGGGCTCTTTCTGGCTGTGTCTGTATCTCATTTTCTCCCTGCCCTCCATAAAGGGCTTTTTCCTAGGAATGCTTTGCTGCTTTCGGCAGGGTTGTAATTTCCACTTCCTCTCCTTGGCCCAAAGGGGAGCATCCGATACAAGACAAACAAGCAGAGTTGTCTCCTGCTGCTCAGCTGCAAGTTTTCTGAAGAACTGTCAATTACAGCACATCTATAGTTCCATTCCCCCTTCTTTAAAAAAAAAAAAAAAAAAAAAAATTCATTTTCTAGCTGTCCTGGTCCCTTGAATGGATTTATTTTAAGGCTGCTGCCTGAAATTAACAGTGCAAGGGAGAGAAGGGAACCTGTAACCCCTAACAGACAGGATTGCAATCACCTTGGGTCAGCCTGGGCTGATGGTGATCAGGATTTCAAGCTCCAAATCTATCCAAATTTTGTGCAAGGCCAAAAATTCTCATGCATTCCTTGGAAGAATCCAGGATGGGAAGTTCCAGGTTTCGTTGGAAAAGTCATGAAGACAGCCTGAGCCATCTCAGCGCTGAACCACTTCTGAGTGCTGTCGACCAAACAGAAATAAAAGCAAGATCCAGATTTTCCTTTATCCTTGGAGACAGCCCCACAAAATGGGCATGAGGAAACTCATGGAGGCACTTTACAAGCAGCAATTTTGGCTGGAATTGCTGGGATTGGATTAGAGACTGTGAAATTATGGTACCTGCAAATACCTGCAGCAGCAGCAAGGGAGAAGCTGGTTGCTACAGCAGTGATGTGTGTTATGCCAAACCCTGGATCCTTGATAGAGAGAGCAGGGAAGGGCACAGAGCTGGGAAAGGGAGAGATGTGGGAAGCCAGATGAAAAGTTTTATTAGGTGATTATTAAACTCTTCTGCAGTGCCAAGCGCAGCGCAAGGCTGCCAGCTCGTCTCGCTGCAAACCCAAAATTAAAATAATGAGAGGGGCCCTAATAATGGGCTGGGTAGTGGCTGATTTTCTATCTGGGCTGGGTAAAAAAGCTGCACCTCCCTCATCAATCCAAGGGAGAAACTTGGAAGTGGCAGAGAAGCTTCCCCCAAGGACCATGAATCTGTGTCTGGGAAGAGAGCTGTGGTTCCTTCCTAGATACAGGCAACTAATCTGGTAATGAAAAGTGTGATAAGAACCCAACCTATCCATCAGTCAGGGCTGCTGGAGTCTGGCTCCTTTCCCAGAAAATGGAGAAAGATGGGACTGTCTTGACCACCTACTCACGGAGCCGAATTCTTTTGTCGTGACTGTTTCATTCCACAGACATGGGCACGGCACCCAGGAGCTCTGCAGAGTGGGTGCTCTGAATGATTCATCCCTGTCACACCATGAAATCCCATCTGGGGCATCTTCACCCTCTTCATGAACTTTAACAGATGAGCTAAATACAGTCTGCTCTTCACGCATGAGATCCAGACCTCTCCCATGGAAAGAGACAGGGATTTACGGAATCACAGAATGGTTTGGTTTGAAAAGGACCTTAAAAATTATCCAGTTCCACCACTGGCCCATAGGCAGGGACACTTTCCACTAGACCAGGTTGTTCCAAGCCCCGTCCAAACTAGTTTTGAACACTTCCAGCTGGAGTAGGTGTCAAGACCATCAGTGGTGAACAGGGATTCCCAGTGTTTGCATCCAGAACTAAGAGCCACCACCTACAGCACAAGGATGTTGATTCAAAGAGATCCAGGTCCTGGTTCAGCAAAGCATTTTTATCACATTTTGAACCTAATTGTGGTTGCTGGGTCACACTCAGTGTTTGACAGTGGCTTGTCAAACTGGGGTCTGAGATAAGACAGATCTGCTGTCACTCCGCAGTGATGTAACCCATGAGACTGATCCCAAGACATTTGGGGTGGATGCACCCACCCATCCATCTGGAATGTCCTACAGAGCAGGGTGAAACCTTCTTCAGTGTGGCTCTCCTCCCTCCAAAGGGCTGGAACAAGCTTCCCGTTCTCTGACCCCACCAACCTTGGGTTCTGCACACTGGGACCAACCCAATTTTAAATAACACCAGCAATACAACCCTGCCTACGTCACACCTCTGGGGACGCTTCTCCTGTTCTAACTGAATTCTCTTCTGCTGCAGGAAGAGTTCTCCACACCAAGCTTTCACTCGCCTCAGCCTCCTGTTCATCTCATTACCCTGGTGGTGGTGACCTTCTCACATCCTTGGACCAGGTCCAGGGACAGGAGAAGGTCACCATCACCTCACCAGGTTGGCACGGAGAAGGCAACACCAGCCACACTTCCTTGACCTATGATGCTGTCCACCCATGTGAGCACAAGTGTTCTGTGGGATGTGTGAACTGGCTTTAGGATCCGGAGGCAGATTTCCATGCCTAGAACAGGCAGTCCTGGTAATTCTCCAGGAGATGAAAGGCAGGAATATATAGTGCTGAGCGGAAAGGCAGAGCCGCTCTTCGGGAACTGCGTGGGGCTGACGTAATGTTCTGTGCCCTGATATTCCCAGTAGGAACATCTGAGCTTGGGTCACAGGTTTGCAGGGAGCCATCTTGCTAACGTCATGGCAGCTCGGAGCAATCCAGCCTCCGTTTTTCCACTGCGTGTGTGTGTGAATCCGCGCGGTTTCGCCTGCGAGCACGGAATCAGCCTTCCTGGTGCTGCCCCTCCTGAAATCCCTGCTTTGTCTTGGGCCCTTCCCAGTAAACTCTTGGCTCACCGCTAGTGGCTCTGCGAAGCTGTGCCTGTGCAATTCGTAGCTGGACGAGTTTGTGGGGTGGATGGAGAAAGAGACCTCAGGGCTTCAGCACTTGCAAATCCCACGGCAAGTTCCTATCTACTCCCACTCCTGCAGGAACTCCATGGAAACGAGCTCAAACTGTGCAAATTGGCTGCAAAGTGTTTTTCTTGAGTCAGTAACACAATACTTTTTCTTTCTCAACGTCAAATATTCACTTCACCCCCAAACAGCCCTTGCCAGCTCCCAATGTGATAAGCAATTAGTTTGGTTAAGGCTTCTTATTTTAGGAGCTACAGCTATGGGAGTTGCTGGTCTTGGAGGAGATGTGAAATCAGCTCTTTCCCCATCCAGACCATTCGTGCGGAACTCCACCACCTCACCTCCTGGACACGGAGATCCAAGGCAGCTGTTGGGCATGAAAAGCCTCTGGAACCTGCCATGCCTCAGAAGCCTTTTCTGCTTCGAATGAAATTTCTACTCCTGATCTTTACAGCAGGAAAAGATTTGGATTCTCAGGTCATTTAGATCCAAACCTACAAAACCCTACAAAAACCTACAAAAAATTTTCTTTGAGGCTCTAACTCTGCAGATCTGTTTTCGCCAAGATTCAAAATATCTATTTCATAAGCAAAGGTGAAAAAGAAGTTGTCAAAATGTGCTGTGAGTCAGAAATTTGAGGGCCATGAAGGTGCTCTGAGGGCTGGAGCACCTCACCTTTAAAGAGAGCCAGGCTGGGAGAGCTAGGATTGCTCAGCCTGGAGAAGAGAAGGCTCCAGAGAGACTGTGGAGCCCCTTCTAGGGCCTAAAGGGGCTCCAGGAGAGCTGGAGACGGACTGGGGACAAGGGATGGAGGGGCAGGACACAGGGAATGGCTTCCCACTGCCAGAGGGCAGGGATGGATAGGATATTTGGAAGGAATTCCGGGCTGGGAGGGTGGGGAGGGGCTGGGCTGGAATTCCCAGAGAAGCTGTGGCTGCCCCTGGATCCCTGGAAGTGTCCAAGGCCAGGCTGGACAGGGCTTGGAGCAGCCTGGGATAGTGGCAGGTGTCCCTGCCCATGGCAGGGGGCGGAACGAGAAGACCTTTAAGGTCCTTTGCAACCCAAACCCATCTGGGATTCCAGGATTCTGTGAAAACACAGCAAAGGTTCCTAATTTCCTTCCCGGTGCTCCTGTTCCATGTTCTCAGTGTAAATGCTGGACTTGTCTTCAATTCAGTGTCTGAGGTGGTTGGTCTTAAAATGACACCCAGATTCCACCACAGGGAAGGTTTGGGAAGGGAAAGGGAAGGGAAGGGAAGGGAAGGGAAGGGAAGGGAAGGGAAAAGGACAATTCCAGCTATAGCACTGAATAAACTAAAAAAAAACACACAGAACATCAAGGAAAAGAGCAAACAAAAGTATTAGGGCAGGTCAGCATCAATGGAGACATTATTTCCTCCATTATTCCGCCTCTAGGCAGAAAAACAAATCAAAAATTATGAAAGTCGTGTCAGCAGCAAAAAGTTGGCAGGAGCCAGTGCCTGCACGGAGTGGTGCTGGGCTGCACAAGAAAAGCTGCTTATCATGTGGAATCACTTACTAAGTCCTCAAATTTGACTCCCTCCCTCCTACTAGAGCAGCCTTTCCCTCAGCTGTAGGGGTGACAGTCCCATGATGGTTTTTTTTTTTCTCTACGGAGCCCAAGATTCTCCATTTTGGAGGCAAAATTGGTGCATCTAATCCGAATCAGGGAGGTCCTGTCATGAGCAGACTCATTTATTTCTTCCTTGGCAATGCACAAAAAGCATCAAAGTAAATGGGACAAAGGAAAACCAAGTGGTTTGGGGGGAAGTTCCCCGAACTGGGAATTCTTGCGTGGCACTGGGCAGGTCTTTCACACATGTCAGGAGTTACTCTGACTGTGCCTCCCTCCTCGACACAGACATCAGGAATAAAGGCATTTCCATCTGTTTGGACAGTGAGGTTTGAGCTCAGAGGAGTTTCCAGGTGCTCTCCTGGAGAAAACATCGACCTTTCTAGGAGACATCAGTTCTTTGGTTGTGTTCAGGGACAGCAGCCATTTCTTCCCCCTGGCCAGGAGTCTCCCTCAGCTCTCCTGCTCCTGGTGCTTGCGTTCCTCCTTGTTCATTCCTCTCAGATAAAGTAACTTTTACTTAAGCCTGGAAAACCCTTGTGAACTTTTTACTTCATGGCTTGGGTTCGGCTCGGCTGAAAAATTAGAGGCCACATCCTCACATAGTATAAAAGGGGAATCAGGCCAGTTTCCAGCAGGGAAGAATCCAACCTCCCCTGGCAAGAACTGATCGGATGGACCCGCAAGGGTTACGGGGCTGTCACGCTTCCCTTTTAACATCATCAAGGAGAACACAGAAAGGGAGCGACAGATTTTCAGAGGGAGCATAAATATAATTACAATCTGAGGCCGATATTTTCCATGGCTTGCAGCGGAGCCATTCCCAAGCCTCAGTCATCAACAAATGCACCTTTAATTGCCTCCCCTCCACACGGTGCTTTAATTACTTGGTGCCTAAGAAGCATTTGGGACAGCAAGGTCTGTCACCCCTTAAGCTCTTCATTTCATGAACAAGATACACACAACTCCTTTAGCCAATGGCAGCCTGGTCACACAAGTATTATGTTTTTCCTCTCGCTGTCTACTGTTTCACCACTGGAGGAATTACACAGCCAAGAGCCCGCTAGGAATAATGGCTCTATTCATTTCCCCCTGGGACTAATTCTTACAGATGGCAAGCACTGTGATGGGGCAAATTAGCTTCTTATTTCATTGGGAGGCTTAAAGTTATAAGCTCATTTTGTTGTTGTTTACGGGATAGCTCACGGCAGGACGGTGGAAGCCTGTACATTGCTGCCGGCAGGGAAGGAGCCAAATCCTGTGCCAGCGGAGCTCAGAGGGTAGGGAAGGGGATGCTAGGAGGGCCCTGTCACTGCTGAGCCCCAGCTCGGGCTGTGCTGGGCTCTGGAGCCAGAGCAAAGCTCCCTGGCTGCCGGGGCTCCCAGTCAGGTGCTGAGACCAACAGGAGGCTTAGCGCTGCTGCAATCCAGGATCACGGCCCCGGCGCTTTGGGAAATCGGGATTTGCGAGGGTTTCTGGGGAGAGGTGGGAGGAAAACAAGCACAGTTTCCACTGCTTGGAATGATTTGGAAATGTGCTGCAGATGAGAAATGGGGAGATCCTTATTTACCTGAAGAGGCCAGCCAACAGATGGATCTGTGAATGTTTTCTTTCACAGTCATTTTCCTCTCGAGACAGCAGCAGTCTCGGGACTACAGAAGATCCTTGGAAAGGGAAGGACATCTTTTTCCCTGTGGTCATCACCATGTGGCTGTGACTACCCACTGAATTAGGTGCCGCCGTACCTTTCCCAGATGGCATTTCCAGACGGGAAATTCCAGACTGAGCCTTCCCGTACATCGCTTGTCTAATTTTCCAAACAGAAAAGAGAGTCACGTATCCCCAGCTGGGAGTGAATCAGCACCTCCCTGGAGATTTCAATTGACACCAGTCACCAATCTGGCCCATAATGTCACTTTTTATGGATTTCATGGTCAAAGTGTCTTCTCATGAGTAGTGATGCAACATGAGGAGCAATAGGAGATGTTGGATGGGGTTTTATTTGTTGGCAAAAGCCCTTGCAAAAGTGTCTCAGAGAGAAGTTCCCAGTGAAACAAGCAACCATCACTCCTCAGTCATCATTCCCCATCCCTGGAAGTGTCCAAGACCAGGCTGGACAGGCCTTGGAGCAAGCTGGATAGTGGAAATTGTCCCTGGGGGGAACAAGTTGAGTTTTAAGGTCCCTTCCAACCCAAACCCTAGAATTCCACAATGAGTTATGTTATTAAGAGCTGTTTTCCTGCAGCTGCTGGTCAGGATAAAGGATTTATTTTCTGCAGTGTTTTAGGAGATCAGAAAGGATGTGGAACCTCTTCTTGGAGAAGCTTAAGGACAGTGAGCACAGGAAATCCTCCGGTGAGATGGTTCCAAATGCATGACAGACTCCAACTTCAGATTCCCTGTCCTTTCTAGTGTTCATCCATCTGTACTGGCCTATTTGGAGGGAGGAATTTCACCCTGGATGTTCCCTCTTGTATCAACTCATTGCCTGATCATTCTGAAAATGTTTCATTATCAATGAGGTGTCTTGCCCAGACCTGCACATCTACACTGTAGATGATCTTCCAGCATCCTCATGTGCTGAGAATCCTTTGTTCCTTTCCCACCACATTCCTGACACCCTTCCTGTGACCACCAGACACCTCCAGTCACAGCTCCGTGCTCCTGACATCCGTGGTAATTTCTCTTCCTGGTCTGCATCTGAGACGTTCCTAGGTCTGCAAAAATATGTGGATTCTCTTTTCTGAAATAGTTCCAAATATTAAAGAAGAAAATCAGTGTTGGCAATATGAAAATTACCTGAATTTTTTTTTTTTTTGAGGAAAGAGGTCACAAAAAACTATGGATTAAATAGAAAGCTCTCACAGGTATGAAGCAGATAAGGCCTATTATAATAATTTAAGGAATTATGATGGCTTTTACAGCACATAAATCAGTCCTCAAAATGGAAAGTCACGACAACATGAAAATTTGTAATTCTGTTTTCTGACAAAGGTTAACGCAGAACGTTTCCATCCCACAAAATGCTACATTTGCATATGCCCAGACACTCACATATGTTTGCAAAATGCAGCCTGCTCCAGACACAGCTTATTTTCTGTAAGTGAAAAAAAATATTTCAAAATACCAACCCTATTTTCATCACCGAGCTGTCTCTTCAGGAAGCTGCCAGCCACGAGTGAAGGCAGTGGTAGAAAAGCAAACCTGTTCTGTAATGCCACCACACCATGAGGTAACGCTCTGGATGGTGTAAACCACTCCAGATCTCCAGCTACTTGAGTATGGAAAATTAAAGAAATGTGTGGGGCTACAGCTTCTCCACAGCTTTCCTAGACACATCCACCTCCAGCACCTTGGCTTTGGAGGAAAAGTAACCTACCTGTTCCTCAAACTCACTTTTTTGGCTCTAATGTGCAAGTGGGATGTGTTTTTGAGCCATCCTGAGCTCAGAACCACCATGATGATGTCCCTGATGCTTTCCCTGCTGTGACAGGTTTGCCCTTGGATCTGTGAAGGGATCTTGGTCTCTGCTGCAGGGAGACCACATCCACTTTCATCTGAGACAGGAAAAGAAGAAGAAAGGGAAGGAGGAGGAGGAGGAGA
>VZRO01000108.1:412089-468254 GCA_013397915.1 Daphoenositta chrysoptera | reverse complement strand
AGGAGAAGGAGAAGGAGAAGGAGAAGGAGAAGGAGAAATAAAATCCCCACATGTTGATTGTATTGAATCACAAAGCCAACATCACGCTGTGGTGGAAATTCCTCCCTTACCCCAATGCCTCCCCTCCTGGCTTTCTGTCTTTGCTTGGAGCCAGTGGTTACTGGAACCACCAATTCCTACGTTTTGTCGGGCCAAGTCCTGTCCTGTGTCCTCCAGCAGTGAGCCCCAAGCCCTGGAGGGGAAAGCCCAGGCTAGAAAAGCCCTGCAAACCTCTGCTGAAAGCCCAAGTCAGCAACATTTGCATGGAGACCTCCCCACCTCGCCGGATTAATGATTCCTGCGGTGGCCTCGTGGCTGCTTTTACGAGCAGCAGAAAAAGGGGAGGAGGAGAGAGGAGGCATCAAAGTTGAATGACAGAATCAAGGCTGGCTCTGGCAGGGCACTTCCTTATGTAAGTGGAGCAGTGGGATCATTTCCTACGCCCCTGTGACCAAAGGAATGCAGGAGCACACGGCTCGACCCCGCCGGGGAAACGGATCCCGATGGAGCTGGGAACACGCGTGGGCTGCCCCAGCCACCGCCAGGGAATGAAGGAGCTGCTCCAGAGCTTCCCGAACTCCCGTCCAGGGGATTAAACGGTTCACTCCAGGGTTTGAGGGAAAAGCCTGGGGGAGCCAGCCAAAGGCAGAGTGCCGTAAGCAGGCAAGGAGTTCAACTCAGGATTCCTTGTTAAAGGGAGAGAAGCGAACCAAAATAAAGTCGAATTCCTGCATCTATAAAGCAAAAGTCTCCATGTTTCTCCAGATGCCAGGATGAAGTGCTGGTAATGAAATGCTGCTGCTTTCTGTGTTATTTTATTTTTTCAATCTCTCTCTCTCTCTCAGTCTTCCTCATCCTAACCTTTCTCACTGAGGTCTCTGAAGCTGAATTGCTGTTGTTACCTATCCACGTAATTCCCAGTGTCCTTAGTGAAGGGAATGATAAATATATAAAGTGATAAAACAAATATTAGCAGACTGACCAGGACCTATTTTCCTCCCTAGGGCAAGAAAAGAGATTTATCAGCACTTCACTCCCCAAAATTACATCCCCAGGTAGGGGGATGGAGCACTGATGATCTGCTGGCATCCCTTCCTTTATTATTTCCATCTGATAAGGGCCGATATCACTGGCAATTCTGGCTTTAGGAAGTTCACTCTAGGAAATAATTTCTCCTCAGCACTCATTAAAGAGGGAAATAAGGTGCTGAAATCAGCTGAGTGCACCTTGCTCTGGTTGCTGACCACCTTCCAGATGTTTCCTCATGAAATTTGCAACATCTCTGCCCTTTGGGGGAAGACAATCTTATTGCAACCAGCAGGGACAGCAGGGAGAGGCAGGGTTTTATGAGATTGGACATGCAGAGGAAACCCTAAAACCAATTTTTCTTTGAGGGTGAAACAGGACCAGCAAGTCTGGGCTTGGGTTCTCAAGTGCTCTTGACTTGAGCTGCTGGTTCCCATCCAAACTGCTGAAATGGAGTGTTTGGCATCACATCACGAGCCCTTAACTCTTCGTGGGTGATGGGGCAGGAGCAGGGAAACCGCTCCTGCTCCTGACACAAAGCTAGGAAGAACTAAACAGAGACATCCTGGCTTAGGTAAGCAGAGCTCTACCACCAGTCCCTTCTATTTCTACATGAACTGTTGAAAAAATGATTTATGGAGCAGAGTATGCACTTGACAAAGCTATTTCCTTGGAGAAAGTTTTGATCTCAACACAAATTCTGTCCTGATCTCCCACACTCGGAGTCACAGCAGTCCCCAGACTTTAAATCACAGAATCAGGGTCATGGACTGGTTTGGGTTGGAAGGGACCTTAAAACTCATCCCCTGCCATGGGCAGGGACATCTTCCACTATCCCAGGTTGCTCCAAGTCCCGTCCAATCTGGCGTTGGACACTTCCAAGGATCCAGGGGCAGCCACAGCTTCTCTGGGAAAACCAGCAATAATTTTCTATTACCCCGTTCTCTGCCTTTGCAAGAGGAGCTGCCACATCAGCAGTGAAGGGCTGTGCATGAAAAAATATAAAGAAGGTTTTGGTCAATTTTTTCCATTTCGATAATTTTCCAGTATTCCAATGAATTCCTTCTCTGAGAGCTTCTGTTCTAAAACCTACACCTAACCCCAGCATATTGCTCCCCTCCTGGGGAAGCCTGGAGCACTCAGAGGCCTTTATTCCATATTCTTGCTGTTTCATGGAATGTCACAGCCACCAGTGAAGTCTGGCCACGCCTGCTGGTGAATAAATGTTCGAGGTAAGGGACCTGCAGGATTTCTGCAGTGTTGCATTTCAGTTCATCCAGCCTGGCTACAGGGGCTGTTCTCAGATCCGCTGAAAATCAAACTGCTCCTTTGTTGGATCCACATCCTGAAAATCCGAGTCCCTCTTTTTCTTGTCCGAGCCGAGTTCGTGTCCCAGTGATTCCCCCACTCTGCTCTTTCACCTGGGTTTCACGGGGAGAAAAGCGAGTTGTTTCCAGAGAAAGGGAATGACAATGGGCGGGCCAGCTTCAAGCTGGGATAGAAATGCAGCTTAATATGCTGTCAAAAATGATTTGAAACAGATCCCTTCGTGCCAGCTGATAAAACTGAAATGTTCTGCTTCGAGCTGAGCCACCGCAGGTTGGAAGCTGACTTTTTAACCTTTTCCCATGGAAAAAAAAATCAGAAAAACACACTTTTGGGGGGCAAAGTTTAAAAAAAAAGTTAATATTGAAGGCTTGCCTTAAAGCATTTATAAACGTCCTGCTGTGAGGCAAAGCAGTGGAGTGTTGGTGTCAGAGTGAGGGGACAAGGCAGGGCTTGTCCCAGGGAGGGACACTGCTGGTCCTGATGCCTTGGCTTGGATGCCAAAATTCTGGCAGCAGAGTGCCACACATCCCAGGAATGGCTTTCAGGGATCATCCACCACAGCTTGGAATGTTTGCAAGAGCAACTCGTGGCCACTACAATGCTGTTGTGCATCCAGCTCCTCCATCTGCCTTTCCCAACAAGAAAGATGATGAGATCTCCGAGTTTGATTTCTCCTAAGCTGGTAACTTGTTCCACTCACGCTCCAACATCAAGGTTTAAAAAGAGATGACCCAGCTGACAAAGTTAAAAAAAAAGTTCTCTTGAAGCCTTGCCTTGAAGCATTTATAAACTTGCTGTGAGGCGAAGCAGTGGAGTGCGGAGTGCTGCTGTCCTGGATGGGACAATGCTGGCCCTGATGCTGTGGCTGGGATGCCACATATCCCAGGGATGGCTTTTAGGAATCACCCACCACAGCCTGGAGTGTCTGCAAGACAAACTCATGGCCACCACAACGCTGTTATGCATCCAACTTTTCCATGGCCCTTTGTGCCTCCCGGACCGAAAAGGAGGGTGAGCAGATCCCCGAGTTTGATTTCTCTTAAGCTGATAAGTTGTTCCACTCCTGCCGCAGCACCAAGGTTTACAAAGAGCTGACCCAGCTGGCCCCAGCAGCATCCCCCAGCCCCTGTTCCTGCCGGCTCCCTCCAAGCCCTGCCTGTCGAGCCCTTGCAGAGCCGCAGCCCCTGCGAGCGCGGTGTCGCGGGCAGCAGGAGTTTGTGTACAAAGCTGTCACCACTCTCAGGAGTGGGTGGATTTTCCAGCTCATCTGTAACCTGAGTGGCACTTCAGCCCCGGGATCTTTCTTCCCGGTGTCAACAGCACGCAGCGGCCGAGCTATCCCCTTACACATTATCTTCGATCAAGTTGATGGGCAGGAGGGAGCAGAGCCAGAAGTCATTGTGACAGGCCGGGTGTTTTTACAGGCACAATGGTTAATGGGCTGGTTAATGTAAAGGATTAGCCCCTTCAGCCCCGGGACATCTGAGAGGGGAGCAAGGGGCTGGTGCCGCTCGGCAAGCCCCGCTAGGAAATGCCATGATCCGCTCGTATTAGAATAGAAGCGAATCAGAAAAAAAAATCCTTTACGGTGTCTTGTGTTTGGCACGGGGGGAGGCATTTTGGGATGCTGATGCTCACGGCACCCAGCACAAAACACAGAGCCTAAACAGCACGGTCTGCAGCTTCCTCGAGAGGGGAAGCAGAGGGGCAGCTCCGATCTCTCTGAGGCAGTGCCAGGACCCGAGGGGACGGCTGGAGCTGTGTCGGGGAGGTTTCGGTGGGATAGCAGGAAAAGGTTCTTCCCCCAGAGGGTGGTCGGGCACCCCCCGGGGAATGGGCATGGTTCCCAAAGCTGCCAGAGCTCCGGGAGTGTTTGGACAACGCTCTCAGGCACAGGATGGGATTTCTGGGATCGTCCTGTGCAGGGTCAGGAGCTGGACTGGATGATCCCTGTGTGTTCCGTCCAGCTCAGGATATTCTATGATCCTCTGATTCTATGAGCAGGGACGGATGAACAGACTCTTCATCCTCAGCCAAGGGATAAGAGAAGAAGGCAAGGGAAAAGCTCAGCTGTGCCCTGGGGACATCAGGACCGCTCTCCCCAAACCTCCTCCTGGCAGGCGATGCCGAGAGCTCCGTCTCTGCTTCGGGGGCTCCAAAAAGCAGCTGCCCAGAGGAATTGCTGTGAGGAAAGTGGACATTTGCCACTTTTCCTGAGACGGCGAAGCCCCTGGAGCCGCCCCCGAGGCTCCAGCCCTTCCCTGCTGCATCCCCCTTCCATTAGAGCAGCATTATCCCGAGGAGCCCATCAAGTGCTATTGTATCAACGCTAAGTGCCCAAGCTTATGGGATTTATGGCCATATGCTCGCATGGCTTATGCACTGAGGCGCTTAGAAACCCTTCCTCCGAATTCCTCAGGCAGCCTAAAACCTCCTGCCTGACTGGCTCAGCTTACAGCAGCGAGACGGTCCTGGAGAGACCCTCCCCGGGAAAGCTGCTGAGTTCCAGGAGAAAAGGGACTGGCAGAATTCTGGGACTGTCAGAGCTGTCTCATAACATCCCAGCGAGGCAGGTAAATCCCTCCCAGGTGGAAGTCTGGGGCAAACAGGGCTGGTTTCCCTCCTGTCACTAAGCCAGGGAGATACAAATCTGTCTGTGGCCAAATAGTTTTTAGGTATGGTCTAGCCTATAATTATTTAGAGTTTGTATCAGTCGGCTGGGATTCAACTGTGTGCTCAGGCCAAATCCTGTCACCTGCACAGCAAAGTGATGTTCAGCATCACTGTGCCTCATGCTGTGTCTCTCAGTACCAACTGCTCAATTAAAAAAAAAAAAAAAATCAGTATAAGTTGGTGAAAACTGACAGGAAAAAAAAAATATTTCCTTCCTTTTCTTCTCTCCCCAAATGGTGTCATAATTTCAGCAGGAAGGAATTAGGAAGGAAAATGTCGTTTCTGCTTAGCTGCTTTTCTTTTCCTTGTTTCCATCTATTTTAATTATTATTCCATATTCTGAAGGTGAAGGGGAATATATAGGAAAATATTTTAAAAACAAGCTGATGATTTTTCTTTCTTTGGCCAGTTCACTTCAGCATCATCATGGGACTGCCAGGCTTTGAAAAGTGAAAAGGAGATGGATCTGCACCAGGATGCTTCATCTGAACCTTGGGATTTGATGGCAGCAGGGATTTTGGGAGCTGATGGAGCCTGGAGCACGATTTTGGAGCAGAAAAAGTATTTTCTATTATTAAATTTATATTACTATTTTGTAATTATGACCTGTGGTGACACCCACCCTTCGTTCTCCATTGGGGGTCCTTCTTCCTCTATCCCAAACAGGATTTAAATTCTGTAGAAAAGCAAATGTGGTTTCTCCTTCTGGTTCGCATGCACAAAAAAAGGTCCAAGTTAGCAGAGCTCAGTTTTCTGCTGAAGGCAAGTCCCAGCTCTGGCAATTTTCTGTGTGTCCATCTGTGCAGAAAGTTTGAGACGCTGCTGTTGTGAAATATGAGTGTGACAGAGAAGTCAGAAGGGAAAGGGATTCTTCTGTTCTCCAGCAGCTCTCAGAAAATTACCCAGGGGCAAAACCCCGACCTGTGTCAACACTATATAATTTTAATTGCCACTTTCTGAGGGCAACCCATTGAATTTTAGATGCTGAATGGGCCAGGGGTGGTTCCAGCCCTACCTTACAGTGAGAGCTGAGACATCTGCTGTGTTTTAGGAAACAGGGAAAGTGGTGGCAGGCCCGACAAAGAACAAAGTCCTCACTCAGCCAGGGACTCCCAAAAGTGATGGAGCTGGAAATCTCCCTGGATCAAAGAGCTCAGGGACAAAGCAGGAATTCTCATGGTCATTACAGATCAAGGCACCAAGAGATGAAAGGCTGGATTCTTACACATATAGAAATATAAATGTATGCACTATTCTGCCTCCATAAAGGGACCCTTAAGTGACACTTCACTGCCCACAGTTATTATAAAACCTGTACAAATCAGTGCAGGATGGCCGGTGCAGAGAGATGAGACAAAGGCAGCGTTTTTCATATTTTCCATCAATTCATGAATAAGGGAAAGAGGTAACATCACATTCCCAACTTACAGAGGGAATTTGTGGCAAAGCTGTTAGTGAAGCCCGAGAAACCAAATTTTTATCTAGGTCCTGTTCTTTTCAGGGGATGTTTTTATTATTTCTTTTTCTGTAGAAGTCATTTAAACAAATCCATATTTTAGCAATGCCTGGAGCTGTTTCAGCTGGAAGTGGCCTTTCCACAGAAAAATAATGTCCCAGCTCTCAGCAGAAGTGGGGAAAAAAACCCAAATATCCTCAGGAAACAGTTCCAGCAAACTTATCACCTCACTGATAAAGTAGTCAGGAGCTGAAATTAAACTCACCTCATTTGTAAATCTGGGTTGAATTCACCTGTGAGGGCAAAATACAGAAAAAAAATCACATGGAAATCACAGTTTTCAGCAATCTTTGCAATATTTTGCTTTGCCAAGCAAAACCCACCTCAGTTGTCAGCCTAAAAGCAAATTTAAACAAAGCAAGGAAGATAATGTTTTTATTTTACAATGGAGCAATGGGTGGGGGGACAAAATGCAGGAGAACAGTTAAGAAGTACATTTAATTAATGTAAATTTGACGGGATTCACCCACATGTTGGTTTTAAGCCACTGAGCTCTGGGTTTCTGCACCTGGATCTTTCAGGCTGCCTTCAACTCTAACAAAACAGCAAATCTGGTTCAAAATCAACAATTATCCATAGGACAGAAAATGACATTGATTTAAGGTTTATTTATACAAAACAAAGTGAGATAAGAAGGAGCAGATGAGGAAATGGGGGAGAAATTATGAGGGGGAAGCAGAAAAATAATTGATATCAAAGCCTTGGTTCAGCA
The DNA here is from genome assembly GCA_013397915.1 of Daphoenositta chrysoptera. Taxonomy (NCBI): domain Eukaryota; kingdom Metazoa; phylum Chordata; class Aves; order Passeriformes; genus Daphoenositta; species Daphoenositta chrysoptera. The sequence goes on along the minus strand of VZRO01000108.1, from coordinate 460,959 downwards.
AAGAATCTGAAAATGAGCTGCAGGTTAAGCCCACATTAAAGTGTTCACATGGAAGTCAAGCGAGGTCCTTAATTACAGAAGAAAATGTCACATTTATGCCAAAAGAACTGAAACATTTGTTGGTTTTGATTAAGAAAATAATTAATTTAATTTTTTAGCAGCCATGTTGTTGAGAGAATCATCCAATCATGGAATCTCCTGAGCTGGAAGGGACCCACAAGGATCACTGAGGTTTGGTTTTTACCCAGGCAAGTAATTAAACCCTGGTAAATTCAACAATAAGATCAAGTGGATTTTTTAAAGCCCTTCATTACATGCATCCAAGGAGCCCAGATTCCAAAAATCCCAACAATCTCTCACAGGCTGAGCAGGACAAACTCCATGGTCGGAATTCCCTCCTTCCTCAGTGGATGGAAACGGATTTGATGGGATGGGAGTTCTGAATGGGTCATGACTGAAGAAATCCAGAACCAAGCGTTGCCTTTAAAAACCACCTTTTATAGAATTCCAGAATGGTTTGGGTTGGAAGGGACCTCAAAGATGATCTCATTCCACCTTCCACTATCCCAGGTTGCTCCAAGCCCCATCCAACCCGGCCTTGGACACTTCCAGGGATGGGGATGCTGATGGCTGGGAGATTTTTCTTTTCTAAAGAAAACAATAAAATGTTATTTTTTTTTAGGTCAATGCAGAGAACGGATAATTGTGGCCTTGCTTTTTGAAAAATTGGGCCAAACATAAAACCGCAATGTGAGGGATTTTTAATTGAATAAAATCTTTATTTAATAAAATAATTATTTCATTGTTTTTTGCTTAATATATTTTTTATTTAATTAGATGTCCGCTTATTCTCAGCTTAAAGCCTCAGGGTCACAACAAACAATCTACTGGATCCATCTGGGACAGAATTTGCTGTTTCCTGTGATTTCTGACTTCAGGAAACCATTGACTCCAGCACTGCTGGACACTGGCTTGCCACACTGCTGTGACAGTCCATCCATGGGACAACCAGCTTGTGGTTCATCCATGACCCCAACTTCTCTCCTCCCAATTATTCCTCCATGTTTTGACATCAGTCACGCAGTTCCACTCGAAGCAGACCATGCTGGGCATCCCTTGGTAATACAGGGAGGGAATGGATGGATAATTACCTGGATAAGTGAGAGTTGGCTTGTCAGGTCACATGGATCCAAGTAATTGCTGATTTCATCCCAAGTAAAGATGTGTCCCGCAATTCAATCCAGTGCCTTCAAGCAGCAGAATTCCCCTAAAGGAAAAAATTCCATTGCTGAATGCTGGAGGTGGATGCTGTCTCTTCCTCTGGTGCAGGCATCTGCTCTGGACCCATAGAATAGGTGACAGCAAGGGGGACAAGTATTTCTTCAGCTTTTTCTTTCGTGACCCCATCGTGGAGATTGAAATTAAAAATGAAATGAACTGACTGCTAGCAGGGTGCTCCCATTGCCAGATAAATTCCCTCCCAAGCTCTCCACTCCTTCTGCAACAAGAAATAACCTTGATGTGAAGATGGTTTTCACACATGTGAGAACTGGTTAAGGGACTGCGGTTTTAATCTTGATTTTTGACTTGGGTTTGAACGGAGAGAAGAGGTTGGTTGAGAGGGGAGAGCAGCAAAGGAGAGATGAGATGGAAAGGCAGAGAAAAGAGGAAACCAGAGGAATTTGTGGGATTTACTCAAGTTCATCCACCTATTAATAAAGGGCTAAGGAGAAGTGACAGGGAGGTAACACTGAGCAGGCCTCAAACCATCACCCATAATTTCTGGGAGTAGGAACTCCAGCTGACAGATTTTTGGAGCCGGCCACGGCATTGTCATGGGACTGGGGAAAGGAAGAATAGGGGGGGATGGCGGGGAGGGGGCAGAGCTCATGGAGAGGAGTGGGAGCAAGGCGGGGGTCAAGGGCGAGGTGTTGGGGGCAGCTCACGTTCCGCCATCTCCCGCCGCGGGCAGAGCAAAATCCGCTGCTCGGCTGGGATGTGCTGGGACGAGGAGCACGTCAGAAACTCCAGGATGGAGCGTGGCAGAGCTGGGAAAAGCTGAGTCCCCTCTGGGGTGGCTGCTGAGGCCGCATTACCTGACATTTCCCCCGGCCCAGCTCGACATGACTCAAGTGCCGGGGGTTGCATTAAGGAGGTGTGAACATCATGAGCCTGGAAAGCAGCCAAAGCTTGGGAAGGTCAAGAGAGGAATTTTTCCACGGAGTTCAACTGGACTTTCAATCAATTCCAGCTTCACCCTGTGACTTTCCCTATGTGTACCTGAAAAAATGAGGTGACGTGCCACGTAACGAGTGAGACCACACAGGGCTGACTCACTCGGGGTTCCTCTCTCATGGAAAGTTTGTTGAGGACATCTGGGAACATTCCTGTTTGGGCTGCATGAAAGAGGGGTGTCCAAGAAGGGTTTTTCCGCTATTTTTTCAAAGGAAGAAGTGGCCAAAAATGGGCAGAAAATTGTTCAAAATATGGAAACAACATGGAAAATTAAGGCTGGAAAGATAAATTGGTGATTAGTGAATCCTGGGATGAGTTTATTGCTTTGGGGACATTTTCAACCACCAAGGGGAGATTGTTCAGACAGCCAAACCTCAGCTGCTGTACCCTCACTCAGAAATACAAATTTCTGATAGCACGGAAGGCGCTGGCAGGGTGACAACACTGAGGTCAGCGAGGGAATTCCACGTTGTGATGGAGAAGGAGTTGCTCCATTACCTTGGTAGGTCCTCGTCTGCTTCTGCTGCTTTTGCAGATCTCACCCCAAGTGCTGAAATTCATCTTCAGCTTTGCCATCAGCTCTCCAATAAATTACCCTGGAGAGGTGTTCAGAGACCCCATAGTTCACAACGCGTTCAGGGGAAAGCACTAAAGAATGATGAAGAGCTGCTGAAATTTTATGTTACAAATATTTTTACAGCTTTAGCCCCTATTTTTAGTTAACAAATCATCTATGGACCAATTATAATTTCCTTCACACATATTAAGTACACAGAAGAATTTGCCAAACACACTGGTGCTAACCCCAAACATTCAAAAAACATGAGTCAGCTCCTCTCACTGCCTTCCCCCCTCCGACCCCGGCCTTATTATGGACTTAAACTTCATCAGACTTTTGCAAAAATAGATGTAGGCTCTTTATTCGCCTTCTCGTACTGGAAATGTTTCCATTTTGCCTCTTCAAGGTTTCTTCTGCACCTCTGAGGATTAAGACTTGGTTTTCTTTTTAAAAGAAGCCTGATGTTTCCTCCTATTTACTTGTCTTCCAGAGTGAGGGATGCCTAAAAATCCCTCCAGGTAAAGACTGGGACAACGACTCCTACAATCCCTGGATTTCCCCATTCTGGTTGTACCCATGTGCTCTTACCTTGTTTTTTCTTCGTTATGTGGAATATGCAAGCAAAAAAATCCTGTGATTACTGCTCCATCTTCCCAGTGGGACTGAGGGCATGGTTAGACCCCCAAACTGTTGGAACAATTTTAAACCTTCCAACTTTTTTAAAGGGAGAGTCATTTCCCCTTTCTCCAAGCTGGTCATGGTGATTAAAGGCCTTTATTCCCTTTATTCCCCACCAACAAAGGCGTACAACACCATTTGAGATGCTCCTGGAAACCAAAACACCCATAAAGTTTTATTTTTGTGCAGAGCTGTCTTTAAACATCAGCATTTGCTGATTTATCCACATGATACTTATTTCTGAATATCAAATATCCATAAAGGAATCCTACGTGAATTTCCATTTTGCTGACAAGGTCAGGAAGGAAAAAATGCTCAAGGAATCCTTGTTCCCCTTGATTCCATCTATTCCAGAGGATCACAGTCAATGCCTGTACCAGGGGAAAAGTCCCAGCCCCATCCTCCAGCGCTCAGGGATGTGAAGAAAAACGCCACCCTCTTTATCAGTGAGCACCAAATTCCTTGGAAAAGCAGGAGCGCAGACCTGTGTTGCGGTGGTTTCACCTGCATTGGGACTGGCCGAGGGCCCACAGGACCCCGAAGCCTTGGAGACCCAGTGGTGGGCTGGCTTGGGAACAGTAGTCTAAAACCATCCCCTCCGGGTTGTGGTGAGGTGCCACCGGGCACCACGGATTATGTTAATTTTCTCTGCTTCATTGGTCTGTTAACTCTCCACCCTTTTTGCTCCATACTGGGCACATATTCTAGAAAATTCCACCTTGTTCGATGCCCCATTGGCTCCCTGTTCTAACTCCTGCCTACCTGTTACCCCATTGGTGCTTACACTGTTCTCTCCACCCTCTTGGATGTACCTTATAGGTTGTTACCCATTTTCTCCGCCCCATCCCTGTCCGTATAAAACCTTAGACCCCCTCCTTTATCCTTTCATCCCCGCACCCTCTGAGAATAAATCCTCGGAACCCACACGAACGACCCCTCTCTCTTCTTTGTTCCCGGCGGACGCGTTCCCTGCCACAGAACTTCCAGGCCAGCTCCCGGGGCTGCAGAGCCGGCGTTCCAGCCTCACCATCGGCCACCCGCGGTGCCCTCTCCGCGTGCGGGAAGGACGCTGAGTCTCCTCAAACCGAGGACACCCTGACAGCGTCAGACCTGGGTGAGTGCTCCTGGATAACCAGGACCGTGGACACCTGGAGAAGCGCCAGGTGTTTGGCAGGGCGAGAAGAGCTTGAGAGGAAAGTGGAATGGGATGGGTTTCTTACCTCCCAGTCCGATCCTTGTCTTTCCGAGGGATCTGGAGAGACTTGACTCTCATTTTAAGGTCATAACTTAAATATTTTTTTAACTGCCAGTATAGGTAAAGACATCCATGAGCTGTGAGTGGCTTTCCACATGTCTGGAACTTCTAAGAGGATTTTGGTGCTCTTTGCTTTTCGGGACTTTCTTTTAATCTCTTCAAACAGGGCCACAGGAACGCTCAGCACACTCAGCATCATCTGCACAAAGCTGCTTTCTGGACCGGTGCGCTGTGGCAGACACTGCAGTCAATCCCTCCTGGCCTGTGTGGTTTTGTGAGAATCCAGGAAAGGAAAAAAAAAAAGGTAAAAAGCAAAATTCACCAGATCAGCTTTCTAAGCAGTGACTCTCCCTGAGCTTTCCTAGAAACCCTGCTCTGCTTTTCCCATCTCCTGCCAAGCTGTATAGAATTGGATGAGCATAATTTTTCTTTTGCTCCTTCTCCACGAGCTTGTGCCAGGGCGAGGAAGTTTATTTTTGTAACTTAACCCCCTCTTGCAAAGTGCACTTAAAGCACCTGGCTTTCCATTTCGAATTAAACCAGAACTGACTTGGCTTTGCTGAAAATGTAGCTGCTCTTTATTTGACTTGCAGGGCTTTAAGTCAGCTGGAATGGGCTGGGGTTAAGAGAGTCTCTGGTGAGGAAAACTTAGGAGAGGAGAGAGCAGCTGGAAGTAAAATTGATTTTAAAAATCCCCGAGATCCCCAAAGACAGCCCTGTCTGACAGCCTTCAAATTCTACCTGCTGCAAAGGAAAACCCGTTTTGGGTGGTTTTGGTTGGTTCGCTTTGTTTTTATTTTCCTTTTAAACAGGTTTATAGAGGCCTTGAATGAAATTGAACCTGGAGGCTGGGGAGGGAAGGGGTGTCTGGAGGCTGTAAAGGCAGAACTGAGTGACTTGCACAGACTTCAATAATTTGCAGACATCTGATATTAAAATGAGAGAAATCCCACCCCCACATGCACGGCTTGGGAACCGAGCCCTGCAGACACTTTTAATGGCTCGTGTGGCTCCATGCACCCCAACCTTCCAGGAATGCCTTTTGCTGGGATATTTATGGATTTTTCTGGATCTAAACAAAAGCCCAGGAAAGTGGGGTGGGGGAAATTAATAATAAAAAAATCGAAATGAGATGAAAACCAGCTGATAACTCAGCCTCAGAGAAATCTTGGGGCTCTGCGCAAAGACAGACATCCAAGGAGACGTGGCAGCTTCGTGGATCTGGGAGAAGCAGGTCAGGACGTCAAGTGGAGTTAACAGAGTTGGAAAGATCACCGAGCAGGAGTCATTAAGGGCACCCATCACACTAAGCCTGGTAACCAGCTCTGAAACCTCATCTGCTCCCAGTGAGGAGTCTGTGATCAAGAGCAGAGAATAAAAATTACAGGCTTCAAAGGGGGAAATGAGTTTATATCATAATCTGGAGTGTCCAAGGCCTAATAATTAATTAATTTGGAGGTTTCTGTCATTGTTATCACTGAGTAAATTATTGCTTTAACGTTGGAAAAAGAATTCTCAGCAAAACAGGTTTGCAAATTTGAGGCAATATTCTGAAATGAATTGTTTAGCTCACTCTGATTCACTCCTCTTCCATTTCTAATCCTCAGGAGGATGCTCTGATAAAGATTAATTTATGGCAAGTTCCTGTGGAATCAGATAATTTGCCCTCTAAAGGAAAAAATAAAAAATATATAAAAAACTAGTTTATATAAGATATCTCATTTAGATGGATATTATTGACTGAAATGAACATTGCGCCTCCTCTTTCCTTTATAGCAGCCCCAGTTTCCACTTGGAGAATGAGGATGGTGCCATTGCACACTTCAGAGGGTGCAATAAGCCACAAAAAAAAAGGAATTTTGTAGCAGTGGAGACCTTAAAACCATTTCTTAGAGCAGCCAGACTTACCCAGCATTGTCTTCAGCACCAGCTCAGTTCTTTAACTCCGATTTAGCTCTGGATCTGTCATTCTGCTCCCAGAATTCCATCTTGTGATTTCATTCCCTGTCAATGATAAGCCATGCTGAATTCAGGATCAGTGGAACGAGAGGAACAAAGGCTCTTCTTCACAGCTTTGGGTCATTTTGAAACCAGTGGCTTTTCCAGGGTTTCCAAGGAATTCTGCCAGCCTGACATCACTGCTCGTCCCAGGGCTGGGGGTGACACGTGGGGTCCCACCCCTCTTGACTCATGAAAGGCCATCCTTCATGTCAGATGATGAGAAATCTTTTCCTTTGTCCTTTGTCATCGTCCTTCCACAAAAACCAAGAGTAAAGGGAGAGCTCATCCACCCAGCCTCTCACTGGCTGTGAGTTCTCCTCATCTCTGAGCCTGCCTTCAGCAAGAGGTTGGACAAGGTGAGTGAAGCCCCCTCTGACATGAATTTTTCTGTGCTATGGTCTGGCTTCCAGGGAAAATGTTCTCTTGGAAGTGCGAAGGAAGGGAGACCATCAGTACAGGTGATTGAGAACCCCACATGCAGGGATTTGGAGGGAGCCTGGCAAATCAAGCCAGCTCCCACCAGGCATCCAGGAAAACTCAGCTCAGAAATGCTGAACCATAAAATGGGACAGTCATAAAACCATGAAGGTGGGAAAGGACCTCTCAGATCATCGAGTCCAACCACTGCCACGTCCACCAATAAACCATGCCTTGTCTGCAGGTTTTTTGAACACTTCCAGTTACAGGAGTGATTCCACCACTTCCCTGGGTAGCCTGATACAATGCTTGACCACCCTTTCCGTGGATAAATTTTTCCTAATGTCCAATCTAAAAACAAACTCCATCCCATATCCTGCTGGGAACAGCACATGGGTGAGTCACTCCAGACGTTGTGTTTGGGTCTTGCTCCTGAGGCTGTTTGATCCCTTTGCTACTTCCTAACCTTTGTCCTGCCTCCCAATGTTCCATTTGTGTCTGCGCCGCCGTTCCCAACCTTTGGCTGCTGTGCCAAATTTTTCTGTGACTGGATCACTCCATATCTGAGCTGCAAACCTCAACCACAGCGTGGTCCCCTGCTTCAAATCTATCACGAGAACATATGGAGAGCTGCTTTTTATATTTGGCCCCCCAGCAATAACCTCAAAAGTTTCCCACATGCTGAGATGAGACAACGTTCATTTTTAGAATCCGTCTTTTCTCTCCTTATTTAGAGATGTTTCACCGTTGGCTCATTGGGTTTTTTGGTCAGTTCTGGAGTGGTTGGGTCACTTGGTGCCATCACGGGGCAAACAGAGCTGTGAACATTTATTTCCACATTATTAATCAGATCTTTTTACAACCCCAAAGGGGCTGTGAACTGTGCTGGGAAGCTTTAATTATTCACTGACCCTCAAAAACCCAGTAGAGAAGGCTAAGATTGTCCTCTTTTTGTCTGTTTATTCATCGAGATTTAGGGGGGAAAAAGGAAGAGGGGGGAAGGAGTGAAAAGCATCTGTGACACTTTAGCTATGAATAGCATAGCAGAGAAAAAGGCCACATTCAAAGTTTTTAATTTGTTTTCCTTTTTAAAACATTAAAAATTCAAGGCAGCTTGTCTCCAGAAGTTACCTATGGAGCAGGTTGAAGGGGACTGACAGCAAAGATGATCCTGTGGTCCAGTTTACTAAAATAAACGGGAAAATTGGGAAAACCAGGGCAGCTGCTCCTGAGAGAGGGGATGTGCCTTTGGATGTGGATCCCTGAGAAGTAAAGGCAGATTTCCCACCCCAGGCACAGCTGAGCTTGTTTAAAATAGAGATAGAATTGACAGACAGACAGACAGACAGACTGTTCCTAGAGGGATCACAGCTCTCCAGCCTCCTGCCAGAAATCCACGAGGCCAACGTGTTCCAAGTTCTGCTGAGCAAAGCCCTACGAAATGAGGAGAAATGACCACAAATATGCCTGTGCTTGAAACTCCCGAGGAGCTGGCACTGCCTGGCAGTGCTGGTTGGAAAGGGAGCGGCCAAATCCATGAGGAGCATCCCTGGCAAGGGGTGAATTTGCCAAGCACTGCCCGGCATCCAAACCAATCCTGCCCAGAGCCATTTGGAAAAGGGATTTCCTTGTTCACAAAACAACTTTCCAAAGCTGTGAATGGCCCTTCAAAGGAAGAACCCACTGCTGTGGGAACTCAGGCACCTGAGGGGTCTCAGGAGCCTCTGCTCACTCTCAACAGATCAAAACTCAAAGTAGGAGCCCTAATGCAAGGAAATCACAAGCCTGGGAGACAGAAAGTGAGGAAAGGCAGCCAATATTAACCAGAGAGTTTTCCAAGATCTAATATGTTCCGTTTTCATTAAATATAAAGAATTTGGGGGAAAATGCACCACTTTTTTTGTGCTTTTTATTCTGAAGCTGACAACAAGGACACCAAGGAGAAGAATTCCTCAGAGCACTGGTGGTTGAACAAACATATTCCAGAGAATAAACACATTCCAGAGAACAAATATATTCCAGAAAACAAACATATTCCAGAGAACAAACATATTCCAGCCTCCAGCTGCAGCGCATAAGATAAACATAGGTGCCATAATCTCAGGAGAGCAATTTCCTGCTCCTTCAGTTGTCCATCCTGGATTTAGGATTGAGTCCCAAAAGGAGCCTCAAAGCCCTTGATAAGGTGTCTGTTCACACACCAAACTGAACATTAGGTCTTTCTCCATCCCTATTTTAACCAGCATTCATGGATACTTCCTGCTTCCACGCCATGAAGTCCATACTTAATATCTCCAGTGGGTTGGCCAAATTCAGGGAAATTCTCTTTATTCCTGTGCCACCATGGAGAGATGATGTGGGAGAAGTCACCAGGCTGAACTGTGGGTTTTGTTTCCACCAGCCCTGAGCAACCTGAAGAAACAGCAGGTCTTTGGTGGACACCTTGGACATTGAACATCATTCCGTGCTCTTGTATTTCCATGAAAATTGTGGATGGAATTCCAGTTTTCCACATGGGGGAAGGGTTGCATGGCCTTTCTCAATTTGGGAAATGGGATTTTAGTCCTGACTAATATATTTTCTTCTCTCTGCTTCCTGTCTCCTGAACTCCAGAGCGTCAACCTCTTTCCTCGCTGTGGAAAGATCCAAACCCCCATTTGTCCCAGATAACATATTTTGGATGGTTTGATACCACACTGCTATGTTTCCAATTAGGTTTCCTTGCTTTTATCTTTTTCTGTGTAATCTATTCAGTCCCTCCCCCTAATTAGAACCTTATTTGCCTTTTTCCCCCTTTCAACAGTGTTTATCCTTCACATTGTTCCCTCCATCTCTGCTCGGTGAGACTGACTTCTGTTATCTTTGTTTTTTAAATATATGTTTAGGTTTTATTGGCACAGACATTTGTTTGAGCGATCCAACTATTCATTACAGACCTCATGATTTTCCACAGTAAATTTTCGAGACAATCAACACAGATCAACATTATTTCGTGTCTCATTCCACATTCTTTCGGAGAGTTATGTGTTATGAACAGCCCAATGCTTCAGATTATTACCTTCCATACACAAGATACCCTCGGAATCAGAGGATATCTGATGATATTCCGATGGCTAGACATCCAGATGTTTTATTTTATTTATCCTAGTTGGCTTGTTTTCTAGGCCTGAGTCCAAACCAGCCTTGAATCTCAGGGGTTGCTCAACAAACTCTGTGAGGGGCTGTGAAAAGTTATAAAGGGGTGGGGGGAGGAAGTCTTTGCACAACAAACAATTCTGCAAACTCCACTATTGTCCTTGTGTATTTAAAATAAATGTTGATTAATAACCTTGTAAGTAGATTAATGAGGAATTTTAACATGGTCTTTTGGGAGGGATTGGAAATTCCCAAAAGAAACTGCTTTCTTGCTGACAGAAGTCAGGAAGAAACTTTCCAAGGGGAGCTTTCCCTAAGTGTTATTAGGAATTTTTTTTTCCTGTAGAAGATGGCACTTGTCTCTGGAAGTCAGAGAAATTTTGGATGTGTATTTGAGACAAGATATCAGCCTCCATTCCCAGAAAATAAATGGAACAAAAATGAGAGGAACAAATGTGCCACGTGCTGTGGTGCCCTCCTGCCCGTGTGGAGCCTTGTGGAGCTCGGAGCCAGGAGCACCTTCCCTGAAGGAATTACCAGGACCACCTGAGCAAAGGGGCACATCCAGAGGTACACAAAGAGGTAGAAGAGGCCCAAGGGACTCAAAATTAGGCAGAATAAATGAGCCAGGAACTTCACAATTAATAATTTCACCTCAGTGCGTAAAGACATTGGCATATTTCACTTACTGATAGGCAAGAGGGATATTTCCATAAAATGATCTCTGGGAAGAAACCATTTCAGTCCACTCTACTTTCCCTGTAGTTCCTCCCTGGTTTTGGTATCAAATGAGGAAATTCAGGGGTTTGGAATTAAGCATTTGCATTTGGGTGGGGGGCTCTCACTTCCAGAAAAGCCTAATTCCTCCAGAAAAATCACCAAATGAATGATGGACACCATCACAGTTTGGTTACCCCAAGAAAACCTGCATTGCTTGGCAGCTGTGGAGGCACCATCCCATTCCCTGGAGCTCGTGGGCTGGGAACGTCCCCAGGTAGGAGGAATCCTCTGATTCTCTGATTCTGGATCTGGGCTGGGAGGAACATCTCTGGTGGTGCTGGGTTACCTGTCCAGATCCAGAAAAAAGGAGTTTCATTTATCCCAGTGTCATCTCTGACCATCGTGAGATGGAAGCTATCCCTGGACGTGTCCAAAGGTCTGTGGATGTGGCACTTTGGTGATGCCTCAGGTTTTAACTTTTATATTTTTCAAATCCTGTACTGCCTGGTGTGTAACTCTGAAATTTTGTGTGGCCTGTGAGCTGCTGTTCTCTTGTGTTGTTCAGACTTTACAAACCTCTCTGGGTTTGCTCTGCAACGACACCCAGACTGTCCTGGGCCCAAAATGTGTAAACATCTTAAGAAGGGGGGTAAGCTTGGGGAAATTACATCATTAACTGAAGTTTTAATTGGAGAATTAACCCTGATATGCAAATGGACCAAACTTATAAAACTGTGAAGAACTCGTGACCCGGGGTCCATCTTGGGTGCAGCCTTTGGCCTGCCCAGGGTGCACCTTTGAAGACCCTTCAAATAAATACCGACCTTTATTCCCTCATCCCTGTCTCATCCCTGTTTTTAGGTGGCTCTCAGGCATCATGGGGACATGGGTTAGTGGTGGGTTTGGCACTGCTGGGTGATGACCTTAGAGGGGTTTGCCAACTTTAATTATTCCGTGATTCCACTCTGTTTCCTTCAGTGGGAATCACAAGTTCAGTCACAGGTGAATCCCTGGTCACCTGCATTGTCCCTCCATGATTCCCATGGGTTTTCAGCTCCCAAATCACGGATACAAGCTGAACTAACCACATGACCAAGCACAGAGTCCAATCTTGTCAAGTTGCTCCGGAATTCCTCTCATCAGGTTTTGTGGCTTTGATCCCTTGCAGCCAGGCCCTCCAACACCCAAAGCAGAGCTCTAGGGAAAGGCAGCAAAATGAGACAAAAGAGACAAAAATAAACCAAATTTTGTGAGTGTTTAAGGAAATTTAGAAACCTTTTTGTAATTTTAAGCCTTCCACCAATTTCATGTAAATCTCTTTCTTTTCTTTCCAACCAAGTTCAAAACTCACAGGCTGAAATTCACAATACCAAAAAAAGAAAAAAAAGAAAAGGTAGGAAATTTGAGGATTTTCCCACCCCGCCCCACTTTCAACAGCTTCCAAAGCTTTTTACTACAACGGCCTGAGAGGGCTCTTTATTTTTACAGCTGCTGCATACCTACTTCTCCTCGCTGGAAGACGCACACGCAGCTCCAGCGATCCTAATCTTTTCATTCCAGGAAAGGAACCAGCTGTAAATCCACTGAAGCAAGATCAGGATACAGCAACAGGGCTGTTGTTCTGCCCTCCTGCTGGTTAAGACTTCCCCTGAACCGCTCTCACACTCAGCCCTGTCGTGGCTCCAGGAGCCTGCGTTTCAAGAATCCCTTCCCGTCTCCCACTCCCACCCTTAAAGACTCTGGAATTAGGATTTTCCAGATCTGGTGAGACACCCCTGGAAAGCAACACTGGAGTCAGGATTGGATGGGTGGGGGGTGTTGGTTTCTTCCATCCTGAGAGCACCCGAGAGAGGGGCTTAGTTTGCATCCACTCCCAATTTCCAAACAAATGGCAGGGATAAACTTACTCCCTGCCCCCTCCCTGTCCCTGGGTGCTGCAAATGAATTTCTGTAATGATGTGCAGCACTTGAAGCACAGCTTCTTCCCACTTCTACTCCAAGCAGGATTTTCCCTATCTCTGCTGATATCTTAACATAGGGCAGGCTGAAAGAACAGCAAAAATATTGGCATTATCTGAAAAAAAATCCTATCAATTTTTGCAAAGAGCGAGAATTTCCCTGCACCCCTGGAAAACCGCTCAGGGAGTCACCTTGTATCCATGAAAACGTCACCTCCAGCGTGAGTCTTTCCCAAATTTTCGCCGTAGCCTGGTGCTGAGTGTGTACAAACACTCACAATGAGTGCTTAGCAACCCCTCCTGCCAACCCAGGCAGGGGCAGAGGGAACAAAAATGTGTGTGGAGCTCTCCAGCTCTTCCTGCAAGGAAAATAAAGCGGCAAGGAACAGTAAAACCTGGGCTGGGCTGATGGGGAGGAGGCAGAGCAGGACCTCTTTCCCTCTTTCCCTCTTTCCTTCTTTCAGTCTTTCAGTCTTTCCCTCTTTCCGTCTTTCCACGCTGTCAACATAAGCCTGGCTTTGTCTTCTTGGACTTGGCAAGTTGGATTTGGAGAACCTCGCGTCCTCAGTAAAAGTGGCACAAATGAAATATAAATATAAATATAAATATAAATATAAATATAAATATAAATATAAATATAATACAAATACAAATATAAATATAGGGGGTGGAGGGGTGCCATTATTTGAAGGGATGGAGAAGGAGGAGGCAGCCCAAAGCTCAGGAGACCTGCAGGACTTTTCCACACGTGTGCTATCATTTCTTATCCTGTCCGGATGCAGGGTGTCCCAGCAAGGGGGAATGCGGCCCTCTGTCATGGAAAGGGATCATCCCTCTCAGGGCCAGGAAATGAAGAGATCCTGAGCCTAAAGCCCACCCCTATGGAATCTGCTGGGGGTCCTCCAGTGCTGTCCAGGCAGGACAAGACCCCACTGAAGGCTGGCTGTGCCATTGTCCCAGGTTTGCCACCTTTGGGACATCCCTTATGATGTTTGGTGGCAGTTTTGGAGATGGGGATTCCTGTATTGACTCAGGAAAAGTATCCTAACTTGGAGATGATCCAGTGCATCCATGGGATAAAATCCTGTGTTACACTGATACTATGATGATTCTTTGCCATTTCTTTTATATCCCTTTTATTTACTTTCTCTATATTCTTAGTGCTCCTAGCCCACATTCTTAGACTTAATATTTTGTTAAGCCAGGAGCCCGAAGCCCTTGGCAGGCTGGCAGTGAGGGGTCAGAGAGCCCCAGGCACCAAGGGCCTCTCCAGAACACATCCTGTACCCTGAGCTGGGCCCAGCCAGGGGAAGGTTCCTGGGCCGGGGGTTCCCTGGAGCCTCTCCCTGGGGAATCTTTGCTGGATGTGCTCATTTGTGAGGCCCAGGATGTGATCCCGAGTGCCCGTGGGTGTGCATTCCGTGTGCTCTGGGGCATTGCCCCTGGCTGTGCTGCACCTGAGGGGCCTGACATAAATACCCAGGGAAAAAACCCTTTTCCCTTCTAACCATGTCTGGCTTTTAATTTTAAGACCGGGAAAAGGCATCAACACAAAGATATTCAAAGATACAGACTCCAGTCTAAGAGCTGCTGGCCATCTGTGGGCAGCAGGGACACTCCTAATGACCACATTTAAAGGAAATAGGGTCTTTTCCTAACCCCTGTTGGCAGTGTCACCTCCTTGCTCACTTGGGGACAACAGGGCATTGCTGAGTCCTTCACCCTCACATGGCACCTCAGCATAAAACCTGGTTTTTTTTGTTTTCTGAGGGGCCGGGAAAAAGAATTTCCTCACTGAGGGACAGATATGGGCAGATGGGCACATGTGTCACCAGGATGATGTTCATTTGTCAGCAGCTTCTGCTCTTTCCTGGAGTCTCCTGAATACATGAAACTGCCTTAAAATCCAGAGCCTGGAATGTGAAATGTTACTGAGTGGGTGTTAATGATCCCCAGTCAAAACTCAGAGATGAGGCACGGTGCAGAGGTTCCTTAAAAAGCATTTAATAAGCACAGAAAACCTTGTGAGTTATGTTTGGAAAAATCCTTCAAATATTTGCTAGTTGGAATATATTTTAAATTACTTCTCTTGGGTAGCTCCTCCTCCATACAGCCTCTTTTCTTTTGCTGGAATTCCGCTGGTGTTCCTTCCCAGGTCATTTATCCAAGTGGAGGGTGGGACTGCAGGACACCCTCAGAGCTGGAGAACAGCAGAATCTCAGATACTCACTTGCTGGAAGGTGGATACCTTTATCAGAGCCTCTATGGTGTCCCTTGAAGTCTGATTTAGCAGAAGACATTTAAAATTCTCCCATCCCAGCAGCATTTCAGCCTTGGGATTAATACCTGCTTTAACTCCATGCAGATAACATGACATAAACCCATAAAAAGGCAACCTGGACCACACAACACTGATTTCCTGCTCCTGCATCCACCAATTCCGTCCATGATTTGTCTCCCCTGCTCCTGCCTGTGCTGTGTTCCAGCCGTACAAATGTCAGCTGAAAGGGACACCAGCTGCTCTGCAATCCTCAGAGGCAATTTCTAGGCACAGCTCATAAATACCAGTCCTTAAATTTGGCTACGTCTGAGCCTTTCTAGCCCTGCTGCGCTGCCCTGCTCTCCCCGTCTGCAAGGATTAAAGCTCCCCCCAGCCCTGCCCCTCCCTGTCTTTGATCCTTTTGTCTGGCCTAAAGAAATCCAAGCTGAGATAGAAAGCATGTGGGATACATCAGCCTGGTAGAAAGCTCCTCGGTGTATTAGCCCTCTTCTGGAGGAGTGAGATTTTTGTGGTATGATGCACAGAACCAAACCTGCCAGCATTCCCTGGAAAGCAAGGAGAAGAGGGGAAGGGGGGCGGGGTGGTGGAGAAAAATCTGAGCTCATTATTTGAGACCTGAACATGTCATTATACAAATATATCCTCATCATTAAACAAAACATCCACCCAGCTAATTTCCCCATTGCCACCCTGGTCCAGGGGACGTGTGGAACGGGGTTGGAGGCAGGGAATATTGATCCATTTGGAGGGTGAGGGCTGGGTTTGTCCGTGCCGGTGAGGAGGAACAGCTGGAGGGAGCATTCCCGAGCAGAGCAACAGCTGGATGCCCCTGCATCCATCCCAGCCACATCTGGCAGAGGCACGGCAGCGCTGCCACAGCTCCTCAGCCTCCCTCAGCTGGTGCTGTTTCCATGGGCTCTTCCCTCCCAAAAAATCCTCAGCCTCCCCTTTCCAGCGCTGCTTCCACAGGCTCTTCCCTCCCAAAAAAATCCTCAGCCTCCCTTCTCCAGCACTGCTTCCATGGGTATTTCCCTCCCAAAAAATCCTCAGCCTCCCTTCTCCAGCACTGCTTCCATGGGTATTTCCCTCCCAAAAAATCCTCAGCCTCCCTTCTCCAGCGCTGCTTCCATGGACTCTTTCTCTCCCATCAATCCTCAGCCTCTGGCTCCGTGTGCTGATTGTCCCCAGACTGTCGCCACACAGCAGCGACACAGCACAGCCCCGGCCTCTGTCCCTGTGCAAGGTGACCGGGATCCGGGGATTGTATCCCTTGCGTCCCGCGGGAACGGGTAAGAGCGTTTCCGAACCCAGCTGCAGCCAGGGGTGGCAGGGCCATTCCCAGGAGCCGCAGATGACTCGTGGGTTCTGTCACAGGACATTCCTAAAGTCGCTGGATTCCCTCCCAAGTGGAATAACCTCCCGGCTGGAACACCAGCCCGGCTGGCACTTAACCACACAAAGGATCCCTCTCAACTCTCCCTTGTCCCAAAGCTCTGACAAATCACTTTGCCCTCCCCATTCATGTCACAAAGGGCTTGTCAACCTCCCTCGGTGACACCGTCCCACCTCCCTTCATGGTGATGCTATGATGACTTTTTGCCTTTTCTTTTATGCTCCTTTTATGTACTTTTTCTATATTCTTGGTGCTTCTAGCCCACATTCTTAGACCTAATATTTTGTGAAGCCAAGAGCCCAAACACCTTGGCAGCCTGGCAGTGAGGGGTCAGAGAGCCCCAGGCACCAAGGGCCTCTCCAGAGCACATCCTGTAACCTGAGCTGGGCACAGNCCCAGGGAAAAAACCCTTTTTCCCTCCTAACCGTGCCTGGCTCTTAATGTTAAGACCAGGGAAAGGCATCAATGACACCACCCCAGGAACCCTTCTCCCCCTCCCAGTCAACCTCTGGTGGTCAGGGCCAGCCCACAAACCCCAGTGCCCTCGGGATGTGCGGATGACTTCTCCCTGAAAGCATCCCCATCCCACCACAGCGCCGCAGGGGAGAGGGCTGGTCTCCAGCCCCTGAACCAAGAACCTCCTGTACTTGCTGCAAAGCCACAGGGCTCTTTGACCAGCTGAAGATTTCCTTTATTAAAACTAGAAATCAAATTCTCAAAATAGATATGACTCTATTTTGGGCTGAATCCTGGGTTTGATTTTGTCCTGGTCAAACTGTCTCCTTCCCTTCCACTGGAAATCTCTGGCTGGGAGCCTTTGGCACCCGGTGGAATGGGATTATTATAAAAGTGCTAAAGAGCAGAGCAATAATTCCTGAAATCTGAAATAATGGGACAGGACACGGGAGTCAGCTAAATTGCTGGAATTTTAGTGCTCTTGCCCACGATGTATTTGTCACCAGGAAGTGTGGAGTGCTGAGGGCCTGAAACACTTCTGGCACACCAGGCAAGCTGCTAAGGACAATAAAGCAAAGGCCCTTAAAATCATGGATGTTAGAGAACCAGGAATGCCAGACTTTTTATTCACATGGGGGAAACTGAGGCAAGACAACTGAGTTGTCAGAAGGAGGCTTAAAGTCTCTCCAGTGCACTAAATCTTTTATCTTCCTTATAAATCAAATTATAAATGGGTGAACAGGAATATTGAGCACATTGACTTCTAATTCAAGTCAATTGTTTGGAGAAGCTCCTGGAAAACCTGGGATGAAGAAAAGATGTTCCCAACCTCTGGCTTTACAAAGCTGTAGGTTGAGGGTGTAAAACCTTCCAAAATGAATGCAATGCAAACATCATCTGCACCTGGAATGGAGGTTTTGGCTGCCCCATCCCTGGAAGTGTCCAATGCCAGCTTGGACAGGGCTTGGAGCAGCCTGGGATAGTGGAAGGTGTCACTGGCCATGGCAGAGGGTGGGACAAGATGACCTCTAATTCCTAAAATCTTTGATTCTATCATCTAAATCCCATGGTTTCCTTAAAACCCAACCACAGTCTGTGGATATCAGCCATTAACTACACCCATCCAAAGAACCAGGGGATAAAATCCAACCTTAGCTGTCCTGGGAGGTAAATCTAGGGCAAATCTGGGTGAGGATAAAACACTTACCCCAGACTGGGGTGAGAACCAAAATCAGGCTTGAACAGCTATGTTCCACCTCTTCCCAGCCATGGGATGGGAGAAGGGGAAAAGGAAGTTATTTAGGATGTGAGGGGCTGGAGCATGTCCAGAAAAGGGAATGGAGTTGGGGACGGGACTGGAGCGCCAGGAGGGGCTGAGGGAGCTGGGAAAGGGGCTCAGTGTGGAGAAAAGGAGGCTCAGGGGGACCTTGTGGCTCTGCACAACTCCCTGACAGGAGGGGGCAGCCGGGGGGGTCGGGCTCTGCTCCCAGGGAACAGGGACAGGAGCAGAGGGAACGGCCTCAGCCTGGGCCAGGGGAGGTTTAGATTGGATATCAGGGAAAATGTTTTGCCTGAAGGGGTTGTCAGGCACTGGGACAGGCTGCCCAGGGAAGTGGTTGAGCAGCCGTTCCTAGAGGTATTTAAAATATGTGTGGATGCGGCACTTGGGGACTGGGTTTAGTCACGGCCTTGGCAATGCTGGGGGAACGGTTGGACTTGATGATCTGGGAGCTCTTTTCCAGCTGAAAACGGTGCTGTGCTTCTCTTTGCTTTCCTTTGTTTGGTTTGCTTTGGTTTTCCTCAAGGTTCAGAAATGGGGATGGCTTTCTCCACAAATCCACACTTAATCAGGGTCAGAGCGCCGTGCCTCTTCCCACTTCCCAACCACTGCGTCTGCTCTGCAGAACACCATTAATTAACCCCTGCACCAGAGCAGGGTTTGGCTGCTCTGCTGAATCCCCAGGCAATTAAGGATGTTAAGGATGACACAGCCCCTGAGTGTCCTGGGAAATGGGCTGAGACCACAAATTCGTTTCACGTCAGTCACCACCAACACTCCGGAGCCTTTGGCCACTGCGGCCAAAACAGGCTGCTCCTGATGTCATGATGATGTTTTGCCTTTTCTTTTATACCCCTTTTATGTACTTTTTCTATATTCTTAGTGCTTCTAGCCCACATTCTTAGACTTAATATTTTGTTAAGCCAAGAGCCCAAAGCCCTTGGCAGGCTGGCAGTGAGGGGTCAGAGAGCCCCAGGCACCAAGGGCCTCTCCAGAACACATCCTGTACCCTGAGCTGGGCCCAGCCAGGGGAAGGTTCCTGGGCCGGGGGTTCCCTGGAGCCTCTCCCTGGGGAATCTCTGCTGGATGTGCTCATTTNAAAGGCATCACTGCAAACTAGAACAAAACAGGAGAGGGATATTTTCTATTTTCCACAATTAAAGTGGATCCAGCTTCTTAGGCGGCACCGCTTGGTTGTCAATAGTGGGATCCTTTCTCAGAATCCCCACAGATGGAATAACAACAAACACTGACCTTTCCTTTCTAGCCAGGTGTAATCCAGACAAATAACAGGATGTGTTTAGCTGGAGGACTCCATGCATTGCCTTCACAGCCATCTTTCCAAGGCAAATGCAGGTAATAGCAGAATAAATTAAGAAAATCAACGTTTGGGGTTTTTTTTCCTTCAGTCCAGCACTGAATCAGCCCCAGCAGGAGAGGATGGAGGAGATTCCTTCGCTCTTGCTGTGGTCTATTAGTGCTGGACTTAATCAGAGGCTTTAAGGTCTCCAAGCCACCAGAGCAGGACTTAAATCTCGCATTCCCAACAGCATCCAGCTCACAAACGCGCTCTGTACACGACGCTCATGGAAACGGGTCGTTCTCCCAGACTAATCACCATTCTGTCATTCCTCCGGGTCCTGCCATGCCGTGGCCTCAGGCTCAGGTTATTCCGTGTTCCTTTGGCTTCTCGGTGGCCCTGTGTGAGGTCTTGCTGGAGCTGGAGCTGGAGGACAGCCAAGGTGTCAAAGGGACACCTTTGCTCGGAGCTGTTGAGTGGAATGTCTTCAGTTTATGAACACTGGAGCAATTCTGGCTCTACGGCCCTCGTGAGCACCATCAATCACGGATTTTCATTTCAAACTCTCCCTACGTTTTATGGCACTTCCCATGGCTGGGTAGGAGAAATGCTGTCACTCCCACCGGATCGCTGCAGTTCACTGGAGTTGCTGAGCTGGGTGCTAAACTTGTTTTTAATACTCGGAGTGGAGCCTCCAGCAGATTGCTGATGAGGATTTTGGAAATCTGAGAATGAAAAAAGCCGTCTCAAAAATTCCAACTCAATCAAAACTTAGTGTAAAACAGGACTTGTGTAACTCAGTGTTACTGAGGACTGTTTCTCATGGATAAATTTATGCAAATATTCCCAAAAAAAGCCAGAACAGTGATAGATGGGAGTCTGTGGGACATTGTTTTAATATCTCAGATATTTCTAATATATTGATTTATTGATTTGTTCAATGTAAATCGATATACTGATTTATTTATCTACTGTTGTATCTATCACTTGCACAGCTCTAGAAATCAGTGCTGAGATTATTAATTATAACCTCAGGGGATATTCTCCATTGTAAAATACCATAAGCAAGAAAAGAAACAAGTAAAAAAACCTGAAATATCAGTTCTCACTTTATGGGACATCTTTGGATATTAGAATTGAGAATTTTATAGGAATTCAAATAACAAGCACAAGGCTACCTAGTCCAGAGCAGGAGTGTTCCAATTTTATGAAATTATTAATGAAATAACCTGAACAGACCAAAGTATTATAATGCTTTGGAGATAAGATTTTTTTTTTTTAATTTTCCCTTCAAAAAATTTCTGACCCAGCAGAATCAAAACTTCTTATTAGAGCATGAAAATCCTGCTTGATTAACCTGTAAATGCCACTCAGATATGACTGCTTGGGAATTTGCTTGGTTCCGAAGGGCTCCTGGATTATTGTTTTTGATGGAAAATGTTTCTAATGGAAAAATGTCATTTCATCACAGAAAAACTGTGAAGATACTACCTTAGACTACCTTAGATAGGAAGATACTACCTTAGACTCTGGAAGGTTCAGGGGAAAATTTCCCATCAGAGCCTAAAAAATATTCCAAAGTTGTAGGTTGGTGCTTGGGAAAACAGATTGGATAAGCAAACCAGAGTCAGTGACCAATTTCTGGGATTTATGATGAAGCAGAAATTTTATTCTGAAGCCATCCCTCCTTCCTATCTCTTTGCCTTTGGAGCTCCTTGGCTTCCTGAAAAGTTTAGGTGACTTTAGACAAAGAAATACCATATTTCTCAATTATCCAGGTAGAAAACAAGAAATACTGGCAGGATCTATTTGACAGCTATGGATTTTAAGGGAAAAGCTGAACTTGGCCCTGTATTCCATTTCCTACGGTTCAGACCCTCATGGCAATTCCAAATTCAACCTGTGTTGTTTTTCCATGTGGCTCAGGCACAGGTATGAAGGACACTGTTTTCCAAAGGGCAATGGAAGTCCTCATTCCTGGGAGAGGGCTCCTTTAGCAGAGTCAGGAGGAACAAGCAGAGGAAGGCTACAGAGCCATTCCAACCTTGGATGCAATCAGGACAAGACTACACATCCTTCCTGGCTGCTCAGGAGCCTCAGTCTTCCCAAAACCCCCAGGGAGCAGGAAAATGACCCTCACCATGGACTCACCTCCCCATGCCAACACCTGTCCTTGCCGGAGCTTCCAGAGCCAAATCCCTGAGTTGCAGTCCAAGGTGCTTTCATGGGAGCAGCACCTCGGGCTTTCCCACCCTCCTCTTTCCCAACAAGACTCGTGCTTAAGCCTGCCTAGAACAACGACCAGTAGCAGATGAAATTGCAAAGGATAAATTCCCCCTGCAGGGAGGGGCCCAAGGTGCACCCCAGGAATTTCCCCCAAAAGCGCCGCGACTCCTCCCGCCTTCCCAGACATCCTGAGGCTCCGTGGCCTCCAGCTCCCAAAGCTGCAGCCCAAGGAGCCCGGGGATTTGTGCAGCCACTCCGCTGCCCTGAGGGAAACAAGGAGGGCATTTTCTCTGCTCCTTCCCTAATTCAGTCGGCAAACATTCCCCACACAAAACAGCTGGGCTGGGAAGAATGGCTGGGGGCACCATCTTGCATTTGCCCAATGGATTAGTTGGTAATTGCTGGGCGTCTCAAATGCAAAAGGGCTCCTGACTCCTGTGCATGGCAGGACAAGGCTTGGTCTTTATTTAATTTATTGATCATTATTATTTTCCTCCCCCTTTCTCACCCTGACCTGTTTCCTAAATCCTTCTTTTTTGGGAGGGAGAGGGAAGCAGGGGAGGGTTATGGGGTTTTCATTAACAAAGCCTTGTGAGCCTAAGAGTGACTTTGGAAGGCAGGATATTGACCTTTATGGCTCCTAATGCCACGTTACAACATCTAATCCCACATTCCAGGCTGAAAAACAGGGAAGGGATGGGTAGAAGAGAAAATACCACTCATTGTGCACAATGCCTTTGCTCCAAAGGAAACGGCGGCTGCTGCAAGGGAGGTGCAGAGATGTGGCAAGAAAAAGGAACAAAGTTAGATTTGGGTGGATTTTTTCTGGGGATGTACAGAAATTTCCAATGAACAGAGGAGATCTGGAGCAATTTATCATAATGAGGATTTCACCTCCTCTCCTTGGCTTCACATCACTCCCCACACCCTCCCAAAATTCATCTGCTTATGACTCTTACCAAGCATCTATCACCCAGGAGGTTGGGGCAGCGCAAAGGCTGCCCCAACCAGAGCCAGGGAGGAGCTGGACATGAGGTGGGCAGCAATAAAATATAGGCTGGGAAAGCTGGAGCTGCTCATCCTGGAAAAGGGAAGGCTCCCAGGAGACCTTAGAACCCCTTCCAGTGACTAAAGGGAGCTTACAAGAGAGATGGAGAGGAACTTTGGACAAGAGCCTGGAGTGACAGGAAAAGAGGGAATGATTTTAAGCTGGAGCTGGATAGGTTTAGACTAAATATAAGAAGTTCTTCACTATAAAGGTGACAAAACCTGGCACAGGTTCCCAGAGAAGCTGTGGCTGCCCCTGCATCCCTGGAATTGTCCAAGGCCAGGTTGGACAGGACTTGGAGCAACCTGGGACAGTGGAAGATGTCCCTGCCCGTGGCAGGGGTGGAATGGGATGATATTTAAGGTCCCTTCCAACCCAAACCATTCCAATCTTGTATGAACAGCCCTTCCCTCTGGATGAAGAGTGGGAAAACCAAATTTATCTTTCCTGTGGGACAACCAATAATGCTGGAAGACAAGCAAATCTCTTCCTGTGTCCAGGGAGCAAACACGCTCATCCCACCAATCCATCCCAAAGGCTGACAGTGTGCAGGACAAGCCAGCTCTGTCCCCATTATTTCCCTAAAACGTTTCCCTCCATGTACATTATATGGACATTAGGTTCTGATTTCATGAGTCCATGCATGTCTGAGCATTGCAAGTCTTGCTTCATGGTGCTGTTACACACATAAACAAGGAAATGGGAAAAAGAGGGATTTGGGCAGAGCAAGGAGAAACAGGCAACCCTAAATAACCAATAAAACCTCAGAAAAAAAAAAAAAAAGAAAAAAAAAAAGAAGGAGGGATTTTATAACATTTTAAAGTCCACATTGATACTTGTGACCTAAAGAACATCTCAAGGTTTTGGTGTATAAAAGAAAAAAAATTAGTGATGTTTTTGGCACAGCCTTTGCCACTGTTGTAGACTGGGACATTACAACACTGACTATGGGTTGGTTATTTTTTATAGCTTTTATACCAGCAGCAGTGACAAAGCAAGGAACAGTGACACAATTTGTTACAGCTTTGGTGGCTGTTGAACTCCTGAAAGGTTTTAATCTGGAACTTTGTTTTTCATGTAAAAAGATGGAAATATCATGTGGAAACAAATTGATTTTGATAACACTTTATTCTAGGAAAAAAACCCCAATAGAAAATTAATGCTGTAAGATGACAATTTCCTCATCTGCCATGTGCAGGGTGGAATGATTCATGTTATTCAAGCAATCTGGGGGAGAGAGAGGGTAAGGAAGGGGATTAACTTCTTGGGAAAGTTTACGGCATTTTCTAAGTTACAGGATTCTCTTCAAAGCCAGAAGCAGATCCCACACATTTTGTGTGCCTTCCAGTCTGCCTGTCCACAGATGACTGCACCGATACTTCCCCATCTAGAAACCCAGACATCCAACTAATAATTAGAGTTCATTATCGCAGCCTCGAGAAGGCTCCTGGTGTCTTTCTTAGAGCCCTGACTCCCCATCACGTCTGGGGGCAAGCGAGAAACCAGAGGTTGTGGCTGGAGATCTGAGAGCCGGGGACGAACACGCACCGAGCGATCGCCGCCAGCTGCTGGAAAATCACTCCTTGGTCCCTTTCCTTGATCACATTCCGGCTCCTCTGCTCAGACACCCCACTTTTAAACCATTTTTGGTTTACGTTCATGCGAATTAAACAAAATAAACCGAAGCAAATCAGCCCTGACTAGATTTGGGTTTGCTCCCTTTCCGCAAGACGCACACCAGGGCTTTGCTCGCAGCACAGCCAAAACCAAAGGACAATTAAACTCCAGGTTCCCTTTTAAATTAAACATTCCCTTCCAGGTTGTGGGTTCTGCTCCAAACCAGACAGTGAATCCACCAACGGGTCGGTAAAAGAGTTCAGTGTTGTGGCAGGGCTCCCTGAAAATCCCCCTCACGCCGCGGATTTCAGGGATGCCGACCCGATGAACTCCTCCTTCGGGATGGGAACATCCTGATTTTTCACCAGGCCTGCAGAGGGGGAGGGATGTTTGTTATTCTTGAGGAATTTTATTATTTTTTCCTGGATTCACAACAGCGCAGAGGCTTGGAGGAGCTCATTGCTTTGCTAATGTGTGGTTTGCAACAAGAGCTGCGGAAAGGCTCCTTGAAGGAAAACCAAACTGGCTTCGGGAATGAGCCAAGCCCAAGTGTTTGGGAGGGATCCGGGGAAGAGGATGAGGAGTGGGGAGGGGGAGAGGTAAAGGAGGGTAATAAGAGCTGTGTGTGGTACTTCCACACAGAAAAAAACCCTTGAGGAATGGATTTGGGATGCCTCCCTTTGGAAACAGTTGAAAAAAATGGAGCAGAAGGTTGCATTTAAGAAGAGGTTAGAAATGTTTAAAGAGCAAATAGACCCAAAAAACCCCAAACCATGTCCTTGAGGGCTCCTCTCCCATCAGCATTCCCATTCCAGGAGAGTACACTGGGTAAGGCTACGTGACCAGTGAATGTGTCCTGACCCCAACTGCACCACAAGAATAATAGAACTCATATTGTGCTTTCCTCTGGTAGAGTTCAGAACACTTTATGGGAAAAAGTTGTGTTTTCCACAAAAATATGTTCTCCAACAGGAACTGGAACTGGGAAAACAAAACAACACAAACCCCAACTTTTAGAAATTTTCCATCTGAAATATAAAAATGGGAGGGAGAAACATTTTAAAGAGGGGAAAATAGTTCTGCTTCAAACCAAAAACATTTCGTTTCTGAGAAAAAAAAAAAAAGAAAAAGCCAAGTGGCTTGTCCAGAATCCCACTTGGGACTTGCACCTACATCTCCTAAGCCACAAGTGAGTCTGTCTTCAGTTAAACTGTAACGTCAACAGTGATTTCAGGCAAATATTGAACAAACGAGTCCAGTTTTACTGGTAAAGGCGCCAGGCTCTAAACCAGGCTCTGGGAGAGCTCTCCATGCCCACACACGTTACCCAGCACTGGGGTGGAAGAGCAGAGAAGGCAGGAAGAGCCCAGAGAGAACATTTACCCCTCTGAACACCCCCAAGCCATTCCCAAGGCTCCCAGATTCCTGCTGCTCCACTCAGGCAACTCCCGGGAGTGAATTCCCCTGAATGACACCGAGTTTCGGCCTCTCCGAGACCTCCGGGTTTTCTCCTGAGCAAACAGCATGTTAATCCTGCATGGCGTTTTCCCAGAGCACACGGATCATGTCACGCCTGGAGACTCTCAAGATGTCATCTGCCACTTCAGAGGGACCACGAGAGCCAAGAATAGCAGAAAGCCAGAGCAGCACATACCCCTGGGTGCTCTACAGCTGTGCTCGACTCTCAGACCTGTAATTTTCACACCATTTCTCACCACCCTACATTCAGACAACTCCATTTTCCCAGCTCTGTGGTCTGAACACCCAGATCTCCAGTTTTCACATTGTCCTCTCATTCCAAAGGGTTGGCAGAGCCTGGAGGCAAAATGCTTTCAGCGCGCTGTGTTTTTTGCTCTGGTTTATAGTGGCTTCTGGAATTAGTTCCTCTGTTTAATAATTATTCAGTTAAGCAAAGAGTGGTGAAAAAAACCCAAACAACGACATGGATGGGTTGATGGATGTTCCATGATGGTTTTACTGCACAACAGCTGGGAGTGAAGTGGGACACTGAGAACTGGAGATGAAACCACAGCAGAGTGTGGCAGAAGAAGTCCATTCTACCTCCTTCCCAGCTCCTCCTTTAGGGGCATGAAGAAATCTTTGAAACTTTCAGTCCTTACCCATCTCTTCAAGCTAAACATGCTCCAGCTGATAGAGGTCCTTTGTGAAATGAAAATATTATAAAAAAGGAGGAATTGTTTATTTGGAAGGTAAATTTGTAGCTTGGCTGTTGGGCCATCCGTGCAGCAATCAACGTAACTCATCTCTCAGCTGGAACCAGTCACATTCCAGCAATACCCTCTCCCTAAATGAAGCAAATCTGTTCCAGATGGAGAGATTTCGAAAGAATTTTACACCTCAAACCAGCATGAGGTGTAACCAATCTAATCTTTCATCCAGTGGGACTGACGAGGATACAGAAAAACACCTTGTAAGGTGGATTTCTTTTCCTGACTTGGTGGGAATTGGAGCAGAAGTGTTAGATCTGCAATGAGACCTTGACATAAACCCAAGGCTTGGTCTCCACAGGAGGATATTGTTGCTTTGGATTGAGGATGTATTGTTCAGACATAACAGGGTGTGACCCCTCCAGTAAATCCAATCTTCAAGGTTTTCAAACCAAGCTGGGCTTAGATATTTAGATTTTACTTTTTTTCTTGGTATTTAAGTGAGTTTAGGAGCTGAAGACTCAGTAAATGCTCTTTCTATACCTCTCGTGGACCTCTGGAAGTCCTGCTGGAACCAGCCCTGCAGCCAGCACTGAAGCACAGCCTGGCAACAGAAGGGTTAACACAGCACCTAAGGCATGTCTCCAAAATGCAAATGGATTAAAAGTCAGACTTCTGTGTGATTTAGTGGCAGATGCAGGCTCAGAGAAACATCATCCTTTACCAGTGCCAGTGGCCAACAACTCATTGCACTCAAATCCGCTCAGGTTCAGGAATTTCATGGAGCAGATTCTTGGTGCGGTTATCTGCAATTTTTTGAAGGATGGGTCTTCCATGGAAGCCTAAAAACAAGCTTTACACGAGGAAAAAAACTGTCAGCAACTGAGAGCAAAGAGAAACTGCAGATTGGTCAGGTCTGTCAGGGATGTCTTCTCCAAACTCCAGGTGGTCAGGGTCAAGGGAATCTCTGTCTCCCTGGATTACAATGAAGGATGGGCCCAATCCTCCTCTGGGTGACAGCCCCTGTGAGATGAGGGATCATCAACTCCAAGGATTCCTCTATCAGAGCAGGAAGATGTTGTTGGTGACACTCTGTCTGACAAAATTCTTGTGCTGGAGCCCTCGGTGCAGATCCAGGGCAGGGATCTGCTGGGGATCTTCTCCTGCCTTTTTTCTCCTACTTTTGGAGAGGGAATGCTGTCTGAGAGGGACTGCACATCCAACACTCATCCATCTCAGCAAGGCTCTTCCCAAAGGACTCTCTTACCACCCTGAGGGTGCCCATGGATATCTGTGTTGAGCCAACAGATTTTGGGTCAAGATCTAAACCAAGTAAAATTCACTCTTCCAGGTGCTGTATCTATCCCTAAAGCACCATGATGCACATCCTGGAATATTTGGAGTGGAGGTGAAGAAAAATGTTTTGTGAGAGAGGGTCCCAGTGATTGGAATAAAAAGAAAACAGCACTAATTTAAATGAGGATCAGACTCGCTCAGAAAATCAAACAAACACCAAAATCCGTCTATCCACAAATGAACTTCGCTCTGACTCTTAGAAAAAATTAAAGGAAAAAAATCCCGGTTTGGCTTGGATTGAACCGAGTTGAGTACAAAGACCAAAACCAGTCACTAATTAATGGTGTCTCGTTTTCTGGTATTTACGCACCATAAAAATTAATAAGGGACTTCTCTGGGAAAATAAATGGTTAGCTGGAAGGCCAGCTTTGGCCTTTGGTTTTTTCCTGTTACTCATAACTTCTCAGTGAGATTCCTTGAAACTTCGAGCTGGTTTGTTCCCAGGAACTTTTAGCAACTTCCCAGAGCCAATGCTTCAAATGAGGAATTGATGCAGCTTCCCTGATATCAGTGGAAAGAGACTGGGAGTAAAATTTAACTGGTCATGCTGATTTCCAGACTTCATATTCTCAAAAAAAAAAAAAAACAAAAAAACCAGAACATGCATAAAATTTTCTGAAGCTGTGGATTTAGGTACATCTATATCTATAATTTTCTGCATTTTAATATCTAGGCACCAAAGCTTCTATTTTTAACAGCGGTAATCACCTGTAGTGGTCACATGGAAGGCAGAAGGTGTTTTCTTTCCTAAAAAAGAAGGTCAAAAACTTGGGAACATCTCCAGTGAGCACTGGAATCTTACATGGATACTTAGTTTTGCCCAATTTCCTCATATAATCCATTTTGGCACAATATAAAGATATCAGCTTAATCCTTTAAACAACATAGCTGGGATTAAAAGTTGTATCTGAGCTGAAAACTTCTGCTTTCCAGGAGGTTTAGCTGCAGAAGCAAGAGGAGAAAGCCACTCACACAGCAAACAGGAGATTTAGAGCACAAGCAAAGACCAAAAACTGGGATATCAGATATTACCTGCCTTGCTGGTGGAGTTCCCACACTCCTTATCAGCCTCTCAGTCCCTCAAGAGGCAAATCCATTCCACCACCACCATTCCCACCCGTGGAAGTGACCTACAGCAGCCTGGGCGGGCTGGAGCAGACTCTGGGGTGGATCAGCAGAGCTCAGTGGATGTGGAGAAAATGAACCCAGGAGCTCGTTTTTAGGGCTTCATGGAAAAAACCACCACTGACTCCACATCCTTGCGTTGCAAATGGGAGCCTTGGATGGAATATCCCGGGTCAAATCTCCATCTGGATTAGACAGAGATAGCTTTGGACATTGTCAGAGCTTTGCTGGTTGACATCAGCCCAGAGCTGGCCCAGGATCCTCTTTGATTTTTGTTGTGTTGTTGTTGTGGGTTTTTTTCCCCTCGGTACAATTCTCTTGGAATCTTTAATTCTGGCTTTTCCCCTTAATGAATCCCTCTTCCTGCAGCAGCCCAGCACTGGAGAAGGAATTCTGCTTGGGCATTTCTAGGCAGCCAGGTCTTCTTTGAGGCCTGTGGAGAGCTGCGGGTGTTTGGCTGGGGATGAAAGCAGGAATGAACAATGCTGGTTTATTCCTGATATTTTGCTGCAATATTTCAGTGATGTCAGAGCCAAACCTTCGGAAAAAAATATATATGTAGTACACAGGGTTGAGTCCAGTGGCTGGATTAAAAGAACAGGATTATTTTGATTACCTTGATTTAGAGCACCAGCGGTGCTGAATCATGTTCAGCCAAAGAAATATCACGGAGGCAAAATTTACTCCTCTGTACGGAGAAAAGCAGGAGAGGAGGAAGGCAGGGAGGAAAGAAAAATGACTCTGAATCAAAAGATGAAAATATACACCAGTTCAACATTTTCTTCTTGTAATGATTTTCTTTCTTAAGCAGGCAACCACAAAAGACAGAGATGTTTAATCCATTAAAAGTGCAGCTTTCTGGACAGAATAATCCGAGTTTTGTCAAGCCACCAGCCTGCTTCTCCCTGTGTGGGCCCAGGCTGGGGCAGGAATAGGCTTTCATTTGATTCCCTCGGAACAGGTCAGTGTGCACAGGCTTTAGGGATGGTATCTAATAACCTTTCCTGGCAGGTTGTCAACAGGAGCACGGGGGGAAAACGGATTTTCTTCAGGGAGTAGCACAAATCTGAATTTCATCTGGTACCACGGTGGCAAGAGGGAGGATGACTTTGGGGAGAGGAATGAAGTTCTGCTTCTCTTTCAGTGATTTCCTTCACCAGTCATTCCCATTTTCTTCAAAGGTTGGCAAGGCAGAAGATTCCCCACTTTTTGCAATGTATGGATTCATGGAGAGAGGTTTTGACAGCCTGGCTTGACTCAGAGCAGTGTAAACCATCTCAGGTGAAAGAGGGATTTTCCTTGAGTATTAGCACACATTATCCACAAGGACAATGAGTGGATGGAAATCTCTCCCACCCCTTGATCCTCTCCTCTTGAATAGGGAGACAACATCAGGACCACTGCATGGCAGAATTTCTGTACAGACCCTGAGGGCCTGGTTGGAAAACAACAGTTATTGGAAGATAAGAGCTATTAGAAGATAAGGTTAAGAGTTATTGGAAGATAAGATAACCCAGGCTTTGTTGTCATGGCATGAGCACCACCAACCATCACCCTCCCTCCAGCACCTGCCCTGTGTGAGGCTGCAAACCATCTTAAACATGGGAGGTCTAAATTTCAATTTCAATTTCAATTTCAGCATATCCTTGGTCACTCTTTGTGGTACCAGTTCTTGGGCTGCTCTCCCATGGGCCTCCACGTCTCTACTGTTTTTTAACAAGTGGTCAGGGAGCTCAGTTTTGTCTGGAGGTAAGAAAAATGCATGAAAGCTCTAAAAGAGTAGCATATTTACAGCACTTGAAAAAAAATGTGTTTTCCTACTCGTACTATTTATACCTTCTGCTTTCATTTGCACACAGGCTCAGGATCACAGAATCATTTGGGTTGGAAAAGACCTTTGAGGTCATAGGTCCAACTGTTAACCTTGACAAAAGCAAAGAGGTTTTGCCCCTCTCTCCTTTGGGAGAAAAAAAAAAGCAATAACAAAACAAAACCTCAAACAAACAAACAAAAAGCAAACCAAATCAAAAAGGAAAGCATCAAAAAACCCGAAACAAAACCCCAAGAAATACAAGCTTCATCTCTTCAGCTAAAACTTCAGTTAAAGGAGATTTCTGTATTAAAAATTCATTTTGTTTTCATCAAAATGATAATTTCTATTGCAACAAGCAGCAAAAGCAACCCTGATATCCCCCAAGTTCCCAGCAGAGCAGAGGGCTGAGGAAATGCCCTCAAAAAATAAAAACACTAAAAAATAAAATAAAACCCCTTCATCTACAGAGCTGGACTCCCATGGTCCTTGTGGGTCCCTTCCAACTCAGGACATTCCACGATTCCCTAGTTCCCAAGAGGTCTCCACATGGAATCCAGTGCTGCCATTCATCCCCGTCTCTGGAGAGAGCAAACAGCAAAGCCCCTGTGCTGCTGCATCCCACTCTGGCAAGGGATCAGGGGTCGGGGGGAAAGCAGGAAGGATCGGCTGACCGAGGTTGAAGGTTGGGATTCCCTGCAAGGAAACTCAAGGAAAATCCCTTCCAGAAGCTCACTCTGGTCCCAGAAATGTGGCTGCGGGTCCTTCCTCACCAAAGTCATCCTAACCCTCCAGCTGTGCTTCTACCTGACTTTGGGAGGAACCAGGTTTATCCCACCATGGAATTCACACAGAAAGACAAACAGCTCCTTATTTTCAAGGATTTGAGGATCAACAATGCCTCTCACCTTGGCTGCAGAGATGCTCTGAATGAATGGACACATTCCTGGGCTTAGCAAGGCGTTCCTGATGGATAAAATACACGGAGAGTTAGGATTGCCATGTATGGAAACCAACCTTGTGATGTGGTCCCAAACCCACACCTGAACATGGGGATTTGGGGTATGGAGCAGATCTTGCAATGTCCATTTGGCCCCATGGGAAAGGCATCTTCCTCACTGAGGATGTTCCCAGAAGGGCTCCAACTGCCCCCAAAACGTCGTGCACTACCCAGGCACTAAACCACACACAAACTGAGCCCCCGAGGACATGGAATTAATTGCTCATTTCCCAGAAACCTCAGGCAGTTTGTCACAGGCTAATAAAGAGAATAATGGATCATGGGGGAAAATCATAATTAGGTTCACCAAATACAGCCTAGGCTTCTGTTTTTGTTTCAAATATCAGTTCCACCAAAGGAGGAGTATTTTCTGTTTCTATGATTTCCTGAGTCAAACTGGGAGGAAATCATAAAATGCTAAAAAACGCCCACAAATTAAAAGTTCTTATCTTGACATGAAAATATTATTCAGAATCTCTGTGGATTGTTTTACTAATTTCCAAAATGGATGATCAAATACTGAGTGATCCCTCCATGGCTGCCAGTATTTTTAATAGGCATCTTAGTCAATGTTAGTACAGCTGTCCTTTCAAATCAACTCTTCTGGTGACTCACACTTGGATTCGGAGATTTCCCGAGGTTTTATCTGCTCTTGGTGGGCCCGTCCTTGGATCCCGCCACACGAGAGAGCAGGAGGTTCCTCCTCATCCAAAACACACAACCCACGGCACAGTGAAAAGGACACACACAATTAAAAGAGGCAGGAAAAGAAGGGAAAAGGGAAAAAAGAAAAAAAGACCAGCCGGGTCATTTCATGCTCCAGCAGATTGGCATTTTTATGTAAAACTCTTGGAATGTCATATTCCTGCAGCCACCCTCCAGCCTTACTCATGGCGAGTTCACATCACCTGTTTCCCCTTGGAGTTGACATTTCCAAGGGCTTTGGCTCCCTGACGTGCAGTTGGAAAACTGAAAGGCAAGAAAGTCTCCACGCTCTGGAGAAAACACGGTGCCTTGCAAAGCCTCACGGAAACGTCAACAGCCAGCGGAAACGGGGACCAGGAGGCCATGAGACACTCGACCTGCTGCAGAAAACAACTATTAATGTTCATTTGAGGAATTAATATTCATTTCAGGAATTTTATTTCTCACACATTGAACTTTTATCAAGTAGATTTGACTGAAGGTTCCAGGAGATTTAATAGTGCAGTGACAGAGGGAGAAAACTTTGCCCTCCAAAATCTCACTCTTTAGGTGGAAAAGTACTTTTTGACCCCAGCTGTGACAGGAGAGAGGTTTTGTGTCGATAGCTGGAGTTTTCTTACTGCCCAGATTGCTCTTAGTCCTGAAAAAAAAAAAAAAGCTATGGAGAAATCTCTGGGCTGAATAATTTTGAAGCCTCCAGTAGCTTGAAATATCTCCAAACCTATTAAACCCTGAAACCAAAATAAACATTTTGTCCTCCCTTCATGGAAGCATAAAGAATGTCTTAAGGCAACCCGTCCACTTGCCTGCCAATCCCAAATTGCCCTCAAGAACATATTCTCCAG
The DNA here is from genome assembly GCA_013397915.1 of Daphoenositta chrysoptera. NCBI lineage: Eukaryota > Metazoa > Chordata > Aves > Passeriformes > Daphoenositta > Daphoenositta chrysoptera. The sequence goes on along the minus strand of VZRO01000108.1, from coordinate 427,392 downwards.
GGCTTTGTCAAATCAGCTTTAACATTCCTCAAGCAACAGGGGGTTCTACCACGTTCCTGGAAAGGCTTTTCCACAATCTGGTCCCGTATCCTTTTTAAAAGGCACCGTAAAGTGCCCATTACCTGCAAGCACCGGAGCTGGAGCAGAATCCAACTTTCCATTCTGTGGTAAATCCCATGCTTTCAAATATCTTTCCAGTCTGGATGCAAAGGAAAGCAAAATATTTTCAAGATTTCCTACTAAACAGGGCTCTGAGGGAAAAGGACACTTGCAGTTGATATAAATGTCAATAAAGACAAAATCTGGGACTGAGCTGAGGGTTATTGTTTTTATATAAACAATATGCTGCAGCATCTGAAGAAAAAAATAGGAATAAAAACACTTTCCCAAACCGAAAACCAAAACTTTTCTTTTTCAATAAATCTTGTCAGAATTGCTGTTTACAAACCATATCAGTTTTATCAAACTGTCTTTTTCCAATGGGAAAACATTCCTGCAGAAAATTTCCCACTGGCTTGCAGGCAGGGCTTTGCAATATCAAGGTCACAAAGAGTGGGTTTTGTTTCTGCTCTCCAAGAATTTCAACTGCACAACTATTTCTTTCCCAGAAGATGCATTTCACAGAAAATTATTAGATTGGAATTGAATCCTTTTAAATTGAAGGAATTTAAATATTTTAATCGGTGTATTCAGGAGCAGTGCAGGACCAATGACTAAATTCAAACAGTGTTTACGTAGAGCCAATTCCTTATTTTCTCAGAATTTAAATTCTTATACCCTTTGTTTTCAAAATACATTGATTCAGTTAAGAACCTAAATGTTCCTTAAATTAAAGAAATGTCAATATACAACTTGAGCTACTCCAGAATTTCAAATTAAGTCTGGGCTTGAGGTGGATTCTTGAATCACACAATGGTTTGGTTTGGAAGGGACCTTTAAAGGTGATTTACTCCAACCTCCCTGACATGAGCAGGGACATCTTCAACTAAATCGAGCTCTGTTCAACTTGTCCTTAAATATTTCCAGGGATGGGGCATCCACCACCTCTCTGTGCCAGACTTTCACCACCCTCATTGTAAAAAATGTCCTTTTTTCTATCTAATCTAAACACCAATACCTGACATAAACACCCATCCCCTCAGCCAAAACCCACTTCAGGCACCCTCCCATCCTCAAGGCTTCTTGAACTCCCTTCCCAACCAAAGCCCCACACCATTGATTAATAATTATTTGCAGAGGGAAGCTGCCTGCACTGTCAGCCCTTTAATATTGATTAAGAAGCACTCGGCAAGGAAAGGCTGGGTGGCTCCAGCTCTGGGAAGTGCCAAGGAAAATAAAGCTGGTATTAGTGATCCTCAGCGTCTTTGCTGAGAAAAAGGCAGCATTGTGGGCTGGGAGACTGCTCACCAAAGGCAGATCTTTTCCAGTTATCCAACAACAATAACAGCATTGGATAAATAGGTGGGATACTCACACGGGGAACCGACGGAGGGAATTGAAAATGAGCAAAAGAAGCAAAAAAAGAGAGGGAAAAAAGGAAGGTGTTAAGACTTTCCAGCATTCTGAGAGAACAAGGTTTTATCCTCAGTCGGGGGAAAAACAGATTTACTAAACAGGGTGACCTCACTTGTTTGCACAGCATTCAGTAACATGAATTTTATGACCTAGGGTACCTCCATGGGAGCTTGCAAAGCCTTTCCAGCAGCCCTGTGAAAGATGCCGAGTGTATGGAAAAGACATAAACCAGCTTGAGGAAGGAATGGCACAGCTGGGGGAAACAAAAAAAAGAGAGGCTAGAAACACCCTGGTTGGGTGTAAGTAAAACTGAGAGAGAGAAATCCTTTACTGTGGGGGTGGAGGTTGCTCAGGGAAGTTGTGGATGCCCCTGGAAGTGTTTAAGGCCAGGCTGGATGGGCTTGGAGCAAGGGAAGGTGTCCCTGCCCATGGCAGGGGTGGAATGAGATGAGTTTAAAGGTCCCTTCAACCCAAACCATTCTGGGTTTCTATGATCTTGTGAAGACTCTGGGAAAATATTTCTCTGCTCTGCCCAGTGAGGGACGCTTGAGCTGGTGGTGGGGAGGCTTCTCCTTGTTACCTGTGAGAAAAGACCAACCCCACCTGTCTACAGGAGTGGCTCCCATGAGCTGTTGGGTAGGAGAAGCTGCCTCGGTGTCTCCTGGGGTTGAGAGCCTCTCATGGACAGGAGAAGAGCAAGGGCGGAGCATTTCCACACCCACCGGCCCAGGGCTGAACCAGCAGGATGCTCGGGAACGCTGCTGCCACTCCCTGAGCAGTCACCAAAGAGTGGGGACAGAAGTTCCATGGGAACAGCTTGAAGCCAGCTTTCTTCCCAGCAAGCCTGGACAGTCCTGAGCTGTGAGGTGACCACAGGCAGGAGCGCACGAGACCAAGCAGTCGCACACGAGATAAACGATGGCAGCGTTGTGTCCACTGCTCCTCCCAGCCAACAGTCAGCCAGAGAATCCCAGAATCCCACAATGCTTTGGGTTCAGAGATCCTAAAGGTCATGGAGTTCCAACCAGCCATACAGCAGTCCATTCATTGCAAATTAAACGATCTGTGATTTCCTCTTCTTTGCTTTTTGTGAGCAAATTTCTCTGTGAGAACGACAAGAATTTTCTCGGAGAAGCAGTGGAAGCAACCAGATGAGCAAATAAAAATTCCTCTTTTTGGTTGTGTGTTCATCCCAGGGTGCTGTCAGCTGGCCCCTTCCAAGGAATTCTCTCCCAGCTCCACCTGGTGGTAAAAAGGACATTTGGGCCATTGCTGTGGTCATGGGGTTGAGCTCCACAGGGACAGGGATTGTTTCTGCTGTTGCCATTTTGCGGAGTGTCCCTCATTCTGGGTGGCACTGATAGGCATCCTCTTGTGGGGTGGGAGCAGCCCTTCATGGCCCAGGGAAGTAAATTCAGTCCTCTGCCCATCATGAGCACCATGGGGAAGTCACAGCTGGGAGAAAGGAACTTGGGAGGAAAGCAGAGGGAGCCTGGGGCTGTGTTCCCAACATTTTCCTGGGGGCTGAATTGTTCTTGACCTGAAAGACCATCAGGAAGGGTTTGGACAACACTCTTGGGCACAGGGCATGACTCTTGGGGATGATCTGTGCAGGGCCAGGACCTGGACTTGATGGTCCTGATGGGTCCCCTCCAACTCAGGATAATCTGTGATTCCGGGAAGTCTTCTCCGGGTGGGATCGGAGCAACGAAACCTCCTAGACTGGCCTTTAGGACGTCCAAGACTGAACTGAACTGCCCAGAACTGGGCATCTCGTGTCCTCTGAGATATCCTGCAGTGTCTCACCTGTCCTGCTTTGCTCCCCAGATGAAGGAGTGGAGGCTGCACCTCTGCCTCATGCTGGTGCAGATAACTTCAGCCTTTATCAGTGTATTTGACATGACCATAATGATAAGGGGTTGTAAAAAGATAAGATACAGATAAAGACCTCCTAAGATAACACTGCATCAGTGCAGGACCCTTCAAAGCCCTTTGAATGACTAAAAAACCAAATCCTGATTAAAATATCTGCAGGATCAGGTCAGTTCCTGGTCCAAAATACAGCTCAGACCAGGCCTTAACACAAATTTCTCCAGACACAACAATCAGAACAGCAGCAGCAACATCAATGTCTGGTTTTTGCTGTTAGCAACTGAGAGAAGGAAAGAAAGAGAATAAAAAAGAGAAAGGGGGAGGAGACAGAAACTGAGAAGAAAAGAACAAGATTGCTAAGAAAATCCAGGTAGCTGCAGAAATGCAAAACACTCCCTAAAAGCAGGAATTAATTACAGCTCTTTTTTTGCATGCTAGAAATTTGATATTTTAAAATGTATATATTCCTGAGAATATACCAAGAGGAAAAAAAAAGGAATAATGAAAAAGTCCCAACTATTTCTAAACATCGGAATTAATCAAAAATCATGAGCTGGCAAAAATTCCTGGGTTTGGCTCATGGCTAATTAAGATACCACAGCCCCAAACATGCAATGCTTTGACTTCTATCATCAAGCTGATTCCAAACACTGTTATTTATGGCTGCTGGAAATGGCTTGGGAATGCTGGGTGCATCCATTTGGGATCTTCCCCTGGCTTCCACGTGCCAGGAGCTGAGATCACTGGTGTGAAAACATCAGGGTGTGGGAAGAGGAGGCTTTGTAAGGAGTTATGGGAGCTATAGGGGCTCATGCCGGCTTTGGAAGCACTGGTGAAGCTGTGGAGAGACAATATTAAATCAGGAGGTGTGGGAAAGGGAGGCAAAGCCATGGCAACACTTCCAAAAACCCTGCATCCCATGGAATCCCATTTATCCCATAAATCACCCCAGTACGCCCTAAGCCAAGGCCAGATGGAGACCAGCAGAGCAGATGTCCCAACCCAATCCCCACCCGTCGGGAGCTCCAGGGATGTTTCCTGCTGCTCCGTGTCCTCCACCCTCTCGGGCACATCCCTGTGGGAAGGGAGAGGTGCCCATGTGAGGAGCAGCACCGAGGATGGAACAGGGAATGTGCAGCTGGCTCTTCCCTGGGGCAGGAACAGCATGGAGAGAACTCCCAGCCCAAAAAAGAAACTGTGAGAGCCACAGTTCCTCCCCTGATAGAAAGGGACAGCCAATTCCTCAGAAAAACCAACCGGCCTAAACATCTCGTAAACCCCTACCCGACCTCAACAGTAACTGGTGTAACACTTAAACAATTAATCACCAACCCCTAATTAACAATAAACAGTAACCTCATAATTAACATACAAATTCCTCAGTCCCATGGGCCTGTGAAAGCCAACCTTCCCTGTCCATTCATAACATCCCCCAACTCCAGAACAAAACAAAATGCTTGGAAACAACTGCAGGGAAATCAGGAATCGCTCATTAATTCCAAAGGATATTCGGCAGTTGTCATAATAATTCCTGTTACTACTAAAAAAAAAAAATAATAATAGTAATAATAATAAATAATAATTTCCATTCCCTACAGCTCAGGTGGGAGCCAGGCTGGACAGAGAACTGGGGAGGGAGAATTGAAATTTCGTAAAAAGGTTTCGTTTTGATCCTACTCCCATTTTATGCTTTTCTTTCCTCAAAATGATCAGGAATAACTGTACCACATTTCCTCCGTTAGTGATTCCTACCTCAAATGTTCCACACAGATACTTTAAATAGCAAATTAAAAGCCTCATGTAAAGCAAGAATATTCCAGAATGATCATTTGTATAGAACACAACAAGAATTAAAAATAAAATTAAAAAAAGATTATAACTAATTTAAAATTAATAATAATTAAATTATGGACCATATTTTCAGTTCTGTAACTCCTGAATACTTATATTATCAGGCCTCCCACACAGCTGCTTGTTTTGCATTTTGAGTGTGTTTCATCTGCTAGAACTGGCTCCGGATTTCTCAGAAATTCACAATACAGAATCCAAAAATAAAAATGAAATATGGATTTATGTAAACAACCTTCCACTTCTGAGAGTGCTGCAGCACATCTCAGATGTGAAGTGATTTTCAGGTAAAATTGAGGTGGTTCGGGTGAGGTTGGCCATGGGATGATCTTGGCAACAGGAGCCAAGAAATGGGATCAGGAAGCTTCAGTATTATCCTGACTATCTCTGAGGATACTCTTATCTGCAGAAAACCTAAAAATTCCCATAAATTCTTGCAGTGAAGTTACTTTTCATTATAAAATATGTTCTGATTTTCATGAAAAAATATTTTCATCACATTTCCTCCCTGATATCCTTTCCTCTGTACTTCCATGCACTGAAAACATATATATATATTTTTTTAATGAGAATTATAGCTCAAATATCTCCTGCCACTGCTCTGAGACACAGCCCAAAATTCCTGTCCAATGCATCTCCCATGGAGGGGACATTTCATGCATCAGGATAATCTGGTGTGCCCAGGAGGCCAATCCACTGGGGAAAGTGGGAATAGAAATAATTGAACTCTGATTTTTGAGGCATCAGACCTGAATTTTCTAGGTTTTTTTTCATTTTTTCACAAAGAAAAATTGCTTTTTGCACAGATAAAAAGGAAACAACCCAAAATATTCTCCAATCCACTGCAGTCACTCTCACCAGGGTCCTGTTTTTGCTGTTTTATGCTGTTTTAACCCACCCTAGCTCATTTGCTGTCACCAAACCGTACTGAAGATGCAGAAAAATTCATCCATGCCTGTTTCTCCCACCTTTGCAGCCTCAAACCATGACTGAAAGTGGAAACTTTCAGCTCAGCTTCTCCCCAGCAAAGCCCTCCCACTGCAGACCCCACTTTTAACTCAAAATCCAATTTACTGCCACAATAAACCAAAGAAGACTCAACCTGACATGGTTTGGGCAAGATGCTCAGCCCAGAGCATCCAAAAAAAAGTTAGGAATGGCTTCTCTGTGGTTTTTTTTCCAAATGGCAGCCGATAGAAGTAGGATTTTTAAGAGGGAAAATTCAAAGTTAATGGCAAATGCAATCCAGAAGTAAAACTCAGTTGCAAACAAAGCCCCTCCTCACTGTGACCTTGTGGTTTCGGGGCTGGATTCCTGTCCCAGTGACTGTCACAAGGAATTAAAAAGGAAAACAGGCACAGGTGAGGTCATTCCCACCTGAGGAAGGGAAAATTTTGGTTTTGTTGAAGTTTCCTTGCTTCAGGAGACAATAAACAGAGGAACAAGAGAGAGGTAGCAATGGGAAACACGATACCAGACCAGCCTTGAGGTTTGGGACATTTTGCCAGTCTTAACCAAGACACCAAATCAGGCAAAGTGTCTCAAATGTCTTCTTTACACCTTTTCTTAAGCTCTGTCCATGACAATTTTAGTGCTGCCTTGTTAAAGGTAACCAACCCCATTTTTTCCTCCTTAATTCTTACAAAAATAAGTGAAATTTCAGACACACAGAGCCTTCCGTCAGAAATACCAAGCAGGGTTAACTGGTAGAATTTCCTAACAGATCTTGGGGGATTTCTTAAGGCTGGAGATCCCTTTAGCCAACACCTCAGTGCCCAAACATTTTATTTCCATTTTATTCACTCAGCCCTCCCAAAAGGCTGCCCAGTTCTCCTGGGACATCACTCAGGGAGAGCCTGAAAAGCTTTAAGAAGTAGAATCCCAGACTGGTTTGGGATGGAAAGGACCTTAAGGATCATCCCTGTCCCATGGGCAGGGACACTTCCCACCAGACCAGGTTGCTCCAAGCCCTATCCAACCTGTCCTAATCCTTCGAGAGATTCTTCCCTGCAAGTGAGAGGGAGAAATGAGTGTTAATTTAGGCTGAGTGCCCTCGTAATTAGCACCTTGCAAATTAACACTGCCCGGGGAAGCTGAGAAGGCCAGGAATGAAAGAGAAGCCAGGACAGAAATGCCATTCTGGGGAGTTCATCATCGAAGGAGAGGAGGGAAATGGATTGAAAAGCAGGCTCTGGACTTGAACTCTAAAATTTATAATTGATATTCTAACATTTATCATTTATATTCTAATTTTAGTTGTGTGGACGTGGGAGTCTGCTCTGATTAGAGCCCATCAAGGTCTGTCTGTTGACTCAAGAAGATTTTGTATCAGTGCCTGACTGGAATTCTGCAGGGAATGCTGCCAGCCTTTAAATTTATAGGATATGGGAATGTAAATCACGGAATCGTCAAGGTTAGAAAAGACCTTTAAAATCATCAACTTAACCCAGCACCACCATATTCACCATTTAACCATGCCCCAGGTGCCACAGCCACACATTTTTGACCAATTTCAGGGAATACAAACAAGAAAGAAAGAAACGAGTGTGAGGCTGGACACATCAGCAACCCAAGGCAGGAGGAGTGGAGGAAGAGGAGGATGAAAGGCACCACTTACCACTGATTCCCACTGATTCCCTCCCCACTAACTCCAGGAGGAGGCTGCACCTCCTGCATTCCTTACGTAGGAACCTCATTTAAGGAATTAAGGGAAGCTGTGGTAGTTCAGTCCTTGAGAATGTGGAATGAAGCAATGGGAAGGTTTTAGGGCCCTACAAACACTGATAACCCCACAAATGGATAACTCCCACTTTAGCTTATGAGGCTTTTTTCAAGGTCTGGCCATATTTTATACAAAAAATTACAATTTTTGTAAGGTCTAATTATATTTACTCACCATTACTTCAGGGGTAGCTGGAGGCTGGTATGCTGGAGCAGCTCCATGGACTTGTTTCTTGCTTTAAATCCTTCAATTAATTATTTAAATTCTTTAAGTCCAACCAGGAAGGTCAACCTTCCAGAAATGTGTTTTTTCCACCAGCAGAATCAAAGAACCAACCCAAAACACTTCAGGCTTGGCTTGTGAGGGTTATTTGCAGAGCACTTGAATTTCTGCATCAATTTTAGCCCATTTAAAGAGTGGCAAGGAACATTCCTGGGCGCTGGAACTCGCTCAAATATATTGTTAAAATATTAGAAAACCCCTGGCATGCTCCTGGCTCAGGTAAAAGCACGCTCCCAAGTAATTCCTTGGCATGGCTCAGGAGCTGGCATGGGCCAAGGGCCATTCCCAGGAGACGTTTTGGATGGAGCCACCTTGTTCTGGGAGGCCAGGACATTTCACAGGTTGGATGTGGGCTGGTGTAGGCCAGGTGGCATCAGCACGAGGGCTATGTTTAATTAATTCATGGAGCTGTAGCCAAAAAGTCCAATCCACTCCCCGTACCAACAATAACTCTTGGGAGCAGGAGTAGACATGACCCAGGAGAGGATGTAAAGGTTGAATGGCTCCTCCTCTTCTCCAAGCAACTTCCCACTCCCTGGATATCCCAGATCCTGAGGGAAATGTCCCATTTTGCGTTTGGCAGCAGTTACACCCTGGAGCCACCAGCACACCAGGAACTCACACCTTCACCATCATCTCCAGCTTTGGTTCCCACTGCAGGACTGGACATTGGCAGAAGTGGAGGAGACAACTTGAAGCAAATCCCTCGGGAATCACAAAAATCCTGCTGCTCTCCCATCCACATCCCACAGCACAGGGGCAGGATGTGAACTCTGAAATGTAGGGGCATTTGGGGCTCTGTCCTGCTCACCTCTGGTGCCCCCAACATCTCAAACAGCGTTGAGGGCACTTCCTATGACCTGGCCCCAGGCCCAGCTCTCAGAGGGATTAAGGGATGAGTTTGGCCAAGCCGTGTCTCATTTCTGACCCTCTTTCATCTCTCTCTCCCTGTGTCTGTCATTCTACTTAGAATAAAAAAGTTCAGGCATCGCTTCTGTCTCTTAAGCAGCCTGGTCTAGTGGAAGTGTCCATGCCCACAGCAGTGAGGTGGAATGAGAGGATCTTTAAGATCCCTTCCAACCCAAACCATTCTGTGATTCTGGGACCCGACTCTTTCATCTCATCTCTTGGCGATTAATTTTATTTTTATCCAAATAACAGTCAGATTTTAGTCTTTCATGCCTATTTAAGAAGAAGGTCTGTATAAAATTTGTCCTCTCATTTTTTTTCTCTTTATCCTCAGTCTATGTTTTTGCTCACGTGCTTTTCAACACCCATCTGTGTTCAGTCATTGGTTTCCTAGCACACAATTCCACACAAAACACATCCCTCAGTGTAGCTGGAAACTTGTGAGAGGTTCAGGCAACTCATTATTTCTTTCTAAGCTAAAGGCACCTCTACTTTCACCGGATTTTACTTCTCATGCTCCCCTTCTCCTCAGCCCAGCCACAGCTGCAGGCTGAAACCACCTTCAAGACATCGCAGCGACACTGAGGAAAACAACGGGAGAGAAGAAGGGGGAAAAGAAACCTATTTTATTTTTCTGGAGGTGAAATCTCTCATCTGATACTCGTTTCAATCCCGAATTCTTACAATGCATTCTCGCTTCACCCACTTCCTCTGCGGGAACAGCTGTCAAAACGCTGCCACATCCTCGGCTCCTGCGGCTTTACGACTCCCATTAGCAGCTCCTTAAGGGGCTGCCCGGGCTGCCTGTGAGGTTCCAAACCTGCGAGTTCCCATTACCCAACTGCCAGGAAGTGTGAAGGGGAGGTCAGCTGGGAAGCTGAAGAAGGCAGGGGTTACCCTGCAGCGTTTGGTGGGAAGCAAACCAGAGGTAGATCCACCTCCCATTCCATAATCTTCAGTCATCTGCTCTTCTGGATGAAAAACTGAGCAGCCTGGTTGGGTGGAAGGTGCCCATGGCAGGGTGATGGGAATTAGATAATCCTTGAGCTCCCTCCCATCCCAAACCATTCCGTGACTGTATGAAAAATACCTGGATCGAAGTGTTTGCCCCGTTCCTCAGAGCTCCGAGCTGATATTTCTCATCACAAGGAGGGACAAAGCAAAAGCAGGAGGAGCATTGGTTGTGCAGAGCTTTCAGTGATTTAGTAAGCATTTCCTGGGGTGAGTAATAATCTGTGAGGAGAACAACAGTGGGATGCCATCCCAACACCAGCATAATCCTGGATAAAGATCCAGCATTTCTGTTTGAGGATGAGCAGCGCTGATTCTGTGTAAAGGAAACAGCTCTGAAAGGGTGGATTAAAAGCCTGGGTGCTTTTCCCACCGCAGGAAATGAGTCTGGAAGGTAAAATAAATGAATAAATGCTAGAATTTTGGGTGCATGGGGAGAATCGGAAAACCAAAGCGACTTTGGGAAACGCTTTGGAGACACAAGTCAGAGTTTTCAAAGTAAAAGAATCGTACAATGGTCTGAGTTGGAGAGGACCTTAAAGATCATCTTGGTCCAAGGTTCAGGTTGGTTATCAGGGAAAAGTTCTCCCCCCAGAGATTGCTGGGCACTGCCCAGGCTCCCCAGGGAATGGGCACGTTCCCAAGGCTGCCAGAGCTCCAGGAGCATTTGGACACCACTCCCAGGGATGCACAGGGTGGGATTTTTGGGATGTCAGGAGTTGGACTGGATGATCCTTGTGGGTCCCTCCCAAATCTCCCAAAGCTCCCAAAGCTCAGCTGCAATGACTCTGAGGTACTAAACAGCTCCAGGGGTCCATCTTGAAGAAAAGGACATTTGATCAAGCAAGTCAATGTGTAGCCTGGGATAACAACAATTTTTTAATTGTTGCCATCCACCCAGACTACATTTGGCCACATCCAACCTATTCTGAGCTCTAGCCAGTTATTTTGGAATCACCCCCTGACAGTGACACTCTGCCAAGGTATCCTGACTTCTCCAGCAAAGCATGATGACCGTGGAATCCCATGGGAAGCTGTTGGAGTCCCTCAGCCTCCTGAGCTTGCTTAATAATGTAATTTACAATGGATAAGAGGCGTTCCCACAGCTCAGGGCACCACTTTTGGGGCTTAAATTAAATAATAAAATAATAAATAATAAAACCCCAATGCCAGGCTTATATTCATGAATAAGGCTGAAGGATCTCCCACAACCACTGCATACAGACTTTCACAACAGATGTGAAGAAAGAGAAGCACATTTCAAGTATAATTTAAAATACATTTATTGTTTCATTTGTTCTGGCTTTTTTTTTTCTTTTTTTTTGTTATACAAAGATGTTAAATAACTTAAATACATTCTCAACAGTCACTCAGAATCAGATTTATACCTACAAGCTGTACATATGAGGTAGAGAAAAATAACTTAGGCTCCCATAAGACATTGGAAAATAAACAAAACAAAACGAAAAGAAAAACAAGAAAAATACTAATCCTTCATGTTAGTATTCCCACCTCCCTTTAAAAGGAAATGCCATCCCAGGTGTGCAAAACAAATCCTAGACTTTACATTCCTGCTTCAAATTGTCAAAGATGGGGTGGTCCAAGGGAAACTCCTGGTCTGGTTTGGTGGTGGCTGTTCCAGATGGGTCCGTGCCCAAGGGGAGCTGGAAGGATTATCCACACAGATCTCAATTTCCCTGAATTCAGTCCCACCTCTCTTAACCTGGGTGGCTTTATCCCCTTCTACTGTCAGCAGGGAAAACCGGCACCTCCACAGGGGCCGGACACCTTCCAGAGGTGCCTCCACTGATTGCGGACCACGGGCTCCTTATCTAAGGGGGGATCACTCCAGACCCATTGCACATCAACGCCAACACCTTGCCCAGCATTCCTGAGGGGAGGAATCTCCTGTCCTTTTGGATCGCCTTGCCCCGTGCTAAGAAGGATTTTTCCCGTTTCTGGAAACACTCAGCAACAACTGAGAAAAAGGCAAAATTCCAATGTTTCCCCTGACAGGTGAATTCGATGTGTCTGAATCGCTTCTGGTCTCACACCCCACTCACTCCTGCACCTGAGGAATTGTAGTTACGGAAGCCAGAGTTAAACTCTGCTGCCAAATCCATTTTCTTTTCCTCCCCACCCACAAAGCCTCGAGATTCCCTTTTTTTTTGTTTGTTTGCTCTGTTCAGAAGTATTCTATTTCCTGGAACTTGTAAATAATTTGGTAAAATCCAAATTTAATTTGTGAAAAATAGATCTAAAAGCTCTTGAATGGTAATAACCATTACCAGGTTTCAGGAGGTTGAGCAGACTCAACCAGGAGGCTGGATCTTTAAGATCCCTTCCCACCCCAAACATTCCATGATTCCTACGATCCCTCTGGACCTGATCCTGCGCCATACTGAGCAATGTGGTCCAGAAAGGCCACATCTTGGATTTCTTGTGGGAAAACGTCACTTTCTAAAAGTCATCACCTAATTAGCATCCTAAAAACTGAAATCCAGGATGAGCTGGCCACGGAAGGCAGACTCAACCCAACAGATGTGCCCGCAGAGCTGGATAAACTGGGAATGAGGAGCTTTACTGCACCTGTTCCAGCGGGTACAGAACAGACCAGATTTTACTGCAGCATCAACTGAGGAATTTTTCACAGGCATCATAATCCACCAGAAAATCACCTTAAGCAGCATCTACTCCATGAAAGTACCCTTGAGAAATCTGTCCCTTCATCTGGGGTCTCATCCAACCCTACCCCAGCCAAAGCACCCTACTGTATGTTCCCTAAAACAGGGCAGCTGAAAAACGACGGACAAAGGAATTCCAGACCTGGCCTGAAGGCAGGCAGATGTCAATGAGCTGGTTGACAACAAAAACCCCTCAGAAATTATTTTAGCCCCTGCTCAGGTCTGCAAACCAGCAATCCCAAAAGCTCTCTAGAAAACAGGGGGTCCATAAATCATTCCCTGCTTCCCAAGGTGAAGGACAAACTTCCTGAACCACGGCAGATCAAATCCCCAGCTCCCCAGTTTTACACTGCCCCATTCAAATAAAGAAAAGTTGCTTGTGTTGGGTCAAGCCTGGAATTTGGTCCTTTTCATTCAACCTTCCCATGTTCTCAGATTACGATTTTATTTTCCCCAACCACCTTTGTAAGGGTAGTTTCTTCCCAGGCCAACTGAGCTCAATGGCAAATCCCCGCTTATTGCAAAGAGATTTGGGATTTCCTCCATCCAGACCCATCTCAATATCAGGATGTCCAGCTAAAAAAGGGTGAACTTGAAATTTTGGGGTAGTGTTTTTTTATATTTCCATTATGAGCTACTCATCTTTTGTAACTCATTTTTAGTGTTAATAATGATAATAATTTAAATGCCCTTTTATTAAACACTGCTTGTTTCACCAACTGGAGGTTTCGATAACTGGAAGATATGGAGAACGTAATGTTTAGGACTTGTTTTGCATTTCTCCACATCCGGCATAAATGAGTCAGTCACACAGAATAGAAGCTTGTTAAAAAAACAGATGACGGGTGCAACAATTATTTCTGTGGGTTTTTATTTCTTTTAATAGAAAATTCTAATATAAAACAGCAAACGTTTTCAGTTTGCCTTGTTTACAAAAATATTATATATTTTTTTTTTATATTTCTGACATAACTAAAATGCACTATTCAATAAAAATATTCTTCCATCAGCTAACGTCTCTTTTTAAAAAAATTAATAAAAAAAGTTATATAAATAATGGTTGCACCCCCCCCACCCCAAAACTGATCTGGCTGGATCAGCTTAGGAGAACCAACACTTTGACACTTTTGGGGGGACAGGGGTGAAAGGGGGTCAGGAACCAGAGATCTCCCCTCCACCCATCCCTCCTTCTCCAGTTACATTTGAGCAAAATCCTGTTTCTCTGGGGACAAGAAAAAGGGGGAAAGTTGCTTTGCACTTTTCTTTTTGTATACATATGAAATGACACCACGAAAAAGTTCAGGGACCCAAATCCACTGCTGAAGTCATTTTACAAAACCAAGCAATTTCATTGAATTGCACTGGAGATCCAATGGTGTGGTGGCAGAATCGGCCCCTCTGGAAAAATCCAGTTTAATCCAGCTGGGACAAGAAGGGTTTACAGGACCTGTTCTATACAGGAGTTCCCAGTCTCTTATTTAGGGTTTTCCAGGCTTGTGGATGGAGTAGCACAAGGAGAAGCTCCTACTCCACGAGTTAATTCAACTCCAACACACCTCTCACCATAGAAAACGCAGGCCTAGCACTCCAAAGGGTTTTGAGATGGTTTGACACCTTCTCTCCCAGCTCTGACTTAAGCCACACTGGATTTTTCCAAAAGGAGGCTTTTCCCCCCATTCCTTTTTCGATGATAAGGCAAACATTGGAAAACGCTGGAACTAAAGACCCCCCACCCAAAACACACCCACAGCGTGGTGCAGGGGGGAGAAGAAAAATAACCCACATTTGTTTTACCACCCTAGGTCAAAAGGCCAAGAAGACAAGTTCTCCTGATTTCAGAGTGTTAGTATATTTTATACACTGCCTATACATTTAACACATGTGCCTTGCTACTATTTAGTTATTTATAATTTTTTTTTAACCACAGGAGAATAAACCTTGCTATTTACAATATATAACAGGCAAGTACTATATCCACATGAACATAAATACAATTTGTGGTGGTTTTTTTTGTTATTAATTTTTTTCATCTTTTTTTTTTTTCTTTTTGTCCTTTTTTTTTTTCTTTTTAAATACTTACAGAAAGCATCCAGGCTTCAGTGCGTGAGTTATAATACACAGAAGAGCTCTTTCACTCAGTAGTTCATTCACTCTTTGCTGCTTTCTTCTAGTCAAGCTTGGACAATCTGCTTTATTCCCCACCCATCTCTCTCTCCCCCACACTGCCAAACACACCAAGCTTCCCTATCCTACCCCATCCTGGCATTTTCTCCACCAGGATATCCACACCAACACTCCCCTCTCTTCTGCTTCTAGGGACTCATTCTCCTCTCACACCAGTGCAATGTGGAGTCACTCCAGCGAGGTCAATGGAGACAGAGACACCAGTGAAAAGGAGGAAAATGAGCCCCATGGTTTAAATATAACAATAATAATAATAATAATAATTAATAATAATGC